>CAWUFW010008788.1:600000-848194 GCA_963921515.1 Calotriton arnoldi | reverse complement strand
GGCACACTCAGTCAAAGAACATCAGCAATTCAGCAAAAGTGGGGGCATACCATGTGAAAAGATGGCGCTTTCTCACAGTTTGTTATTCATTTTTGCAAAATGTGAAGGCAGGTAATGTGGAGATTTTTCTCCTTTTTGGAATATTTATTTGGAGTAGTAATAATTTACATATACTTGGAAAAACATGCCTGTTCTCAGCACACTCCGTAAGTGGTGTTGCTGCTCTTGTGGTACCAAGATTAGTTTGGAACAAAGTCAGCCGGCTCCTCCAGAAGGGACGCCCAATAGAGACATGTATGTCAAATATGGTATTTCTCCCATAATGTACGGTTCATTGTGGAACAAATACACAAAGAAAGAGTACGATTTGCAATGGCCAGTGAATGGGTCATTCGATTCTAAAAAGGTTCAATATGTAGAGCAGTGTTTATTTAAAAGAAAAAGTGGACAGGATATGTTTGATTGTGTGCGTATGTGGGAAAAAGAAGTGCGAGAGAGAGCGAAGAGAGCAGAAGCTATAGCAGAAAAAGAACAGCGGAAAACGATATATCAAAAAGCGATAGAATTAAAAAAATAAAGAAATGAAGGAAAAAATAGAAAAAGAAGATAGAGAACGTCGATTAGCGGTAAAAGGCCAGTACCCTATTAGGCGCCCTATCTATCCCATACTTAATAAACCCCAGGATGATTGCATCCTATTAGAACGACCCCCACCCCCGTATAAATTTCCTGCTCCAAGTGCCCCTGAGGATGAGGCTTCTGACGAGGAGCATTCTTCTTCAGAGGATAAAGATAAAGATAAGCAAAGCGGGCGGCAGACTCGCTCTACTTTGACTAAGGCAGAAAAATATTCCATAAATCAGGAAGGCGCACTCTGATTGAAGTCACTCAGGAGGCATATGTAGTATGAAAATCTTCTTTTTATTAATGTTATTTGTTTTGTAAAACCGGCACACAGCCAACGCGTTTTGTTCCCTAGTGCCACAGGAACTTCATCAGGGCTAGTTCAAAATATCAAATGAATCGATATAGCCGGGGCAATCCCAAACGGTCCATGTAATCAGTCCAAATTTAGGTCAATAAAGATATCTCTAGAAATCGATTGAAGGGCATCCAATGGTATCTAGCCCAATACATATATGTGCACTGGTAATGTTATTATTTGTTTGTAAAAAATTGAAATTTTCAATACCTTGGACCGTTGTTTGGACTAAATACTGATTGCCCCTGGTTCAGGTGTACAGGGCTGCCCCTGTGGTTGTTAATGATAAATAGAAGACAAGCTGTCAGTTAACTGGGACAAATAGTCACTCATCAACTTGTCTGGGGTACCTAATACTGGTACAGAACAAAGGTCTTGGCGTAACTGTTGGAAGGCGCTCTGGCACACAGCAGTCCATGGGAGGGGAATCGGAGTGTTTTTAGTCAAAAAGGGCCAACAAAGGTTTAATAATGTGGGAAAAACTGGGGATCCACTGCCTACAAAAAGAAGTGAGGCCAATCAGTGCACGGACATCCTTCTGAGTACGGGGTACAGGAGTATCTAAAATGGTCTGAATGCGATCTGGTGTGAGTGCAAGTCCCTCCTTAGACAGGAGGTGACCTAAATAGGTAACCTGCTATCTACAATATTGCAATTTTCTTTCGCGAGACTTTGTGATTATGGGAGGCAAGAAATTATAACAATAACAGTGTTCCTTCTTCACACTAGGTAAGGACGCCAGAGCGGCATCCTCATTGATAAGACAGGATCTCTCAACCATTGGATAATTGTTATTGAAAATAACACGCACACCTTCCGGAGAACAACGTATTGTAGCACGAAAATATTTAAGCATATCGATACCCACAATGTTGTCCGGCGTGTTAGGGGAAAGCAAAAAGGGACATGCTGCAGTGAATTTGTCAAGTCCTAATTCAAGTGGCTGTGAAAGCGGGCTAGGTGTAGGTGTTCCATCGAACCCTATTGATGTTATCATTGTGCCGGACAGGGGAGACCTAGAAACCAATCTTTTAGACAGAGCACTACGGGTAGCCCCTGTATCAACCAGAAACCGATCAGTAGATCCCAAGACATTTGTGTCAACATAAGGACCCATTTGATCTACTGGCACCTCAACCGGTTTCTTACCCCATCCTAGGCATCCCTATGCATAATCGGAATCTGCAAGGGCATCAGCAGAATAATCAGACATTTGGTATTGATTTCGTCTATCAAAAGTATTAGAATAATTTGGTCCTTGTTCAACTGCCTCAAACCTGGGACGAGCTCCTGTACCTCCCCAATTTCCTGAATTCCCTGTGCGTCCTCTCATACTTCCCCTTCCCCGCTGGTACTGCTGACCTCGCAAAAGAGGGCACTCAGAACGCCAATGCCCAGTCTCTTTACAATAAGCACACTGATCAGGGGACAAATTTGCTCGAGGGAGAGGGGGCACTCCAGATGTATACACTGCACGTCCGCCTCTTCCACCTCCCCTAAATGGTGGGCCATATACTTGAGCCAACATAACTTTTGTCTTTAAATCTTTAACCTTCTTAACCTTCTTATCCTCCTTGCCTTTCGCTTCCAATTCCTGCCGCTCATAATATTGGGCCATAGTCAAAAGGGAAACTGGGGAAGACGTGGTCCAAGAACTCTCGCTAGCCTTTAAGCGACTAGCTATTTCCGGTAACATATTAGCGACAAATTTATCAACAAACAAATGCTTACACGTATCATCGGCCAATGACTGGCCACTAAAATCATGAAATGTCTCCTCAAATCTTGAAAAGAAATCAGAAACTAACTCATCCTTTTTCTGTTTACAGGACACTAACGTAGTCCAATCTATTTTTTAGGGGGTATGAGAGTCTTCAACTTAGTCACAATAGCTTTAGGAAGATCTAATATCTCCTTCTGAGGTTTCTGCGCAGGCTCCCTTTCCGCATCTATTTCTTCTAAATGTTCCCAGGTATCACCATATGCCACATTGTCATCTATTTTACGTATTGTTCTCCACATATCAGGGGGCAGTATAAGCCCAAAGAACATATCAATTTCTGGCAAGGTCACAGTGCAGGAGCTGATGGCTCCTTCAACCTCCTCATAAAAGGCGGCGGGAGTTTTCCAGGGGTCAGGTAAAGCAGCCTTAAGAGCCATAACATCTGCTCTACTCCAAGGAGTGTAAACCCAATTATATATAAAATATCCCTTTGCATCATCTGAAGTTTTATCATCATTTGTTCCCGCACCCTTTGGGGGAACATACAAAGGTGCGGCTTCACGCATTGGTTTCATAGAAACTTTATTACTGCCGGAATTGCCTTCTTTCATCGGAACATCTGTTTTCTCTGCCTGGGATTGAACTGCTTCTACTACTTTACTCTTTCTAGCTAATTCTTGCTCCTTACGTAAATGTAATGTTTCATTTCCTAATTTAACTATTCGTCTAATTGTATCAGGTATATCTGAAAAAAGGTAAGTCCCATCTACCAACCGCTTATAATCAACGTTTAAATCAGCTGGCTCTGTTTCGTCAGAAATATGCCGCCAACCATATATTACCTTCCAACAGAACTTTTCTACAAAATATAACTGGTCTATATCTTGTCAAGGTTGAACCATATTTATGAGGATCGTCGCTGTGGTACTCCGACGAGCTTCCTCTCTAGCAGCGGTTTTTAAGGTAAATTTTTCTGCCTTAGATTACAAACAAAAAAATGCACACAGCAGCTGACCAGGGTCAAGCACTTAAATTCCACCAGTTTCATATATTCCATACGAGTGCAGCTACTCCCGACATCCGCTGCTGGAGGATGTCAAACAAGCAAGAAATTCCATAAATCAGGAAGGCACACTCTGATTGAAGTCACTCAGGAGGCATATGTAGTATGAAAATCTTCTTTTTATTAATGTTATTTGTTTTGTAAAACCAGCACACAGCCAACGCGTTTCGTTCCCTAGTGCCACGGGAACTTCATCAGGGCTAGTTCAAAATATCAAATGAATCGATATAGCCGGGGCAATCCCAAACGGTCCATGTAATCAGTCCAAATTTAGGTCAATAAAGATATCTCTAGAAATTGATTGAAGGGCATCCAATGGTATCTAGCCCAAAGCAAACAGTCATTCACATCAGTATCGAGCAACAAGTTGTTGAAAGAACCCAAAGTAAAGGTTCTCTACAAGTAGGCGCAGATCCCACACGGCATGGTAACCGGCAGCTTCTGTACTTTGATGCCAAGTGGGGGACGTTTTTCGCCATCACGTGTGAGCGAAGCATAAAGGAGATTGGTTCTCCTTGTCCGTGGTCAATCATGCCAATTTATTTATGCAGCCACTGGGGTAACGAAAATATTTTATGAATGAATCTCTTTCAACTCTCCATCATTGTATTAAAACTTTCCATTAGGCATTGGTGAAGTGCCAAATTATTGGTATCTGTCACACCCATTCATCGTGTGACTTGAAATTTTTCTTGGATGCTCAGCAAAAATGTATGTCCTGATGATGACCATGTATTTATGACAAAGGTTGAAACGCCGTCGACGCAACTGTGGCCCCAACTAATGAAGGACGCATTGTCTTGTTTTTGTCGTTTTTGTGTTGTTCTGAAATTTCTTTTTCTTTGTAATTTCTTCTGTTTGCCACTTGTCTGGTTTTGTATTGTATAACAACTGTTATGTGTACCAGCAAATATTCCTGAGCGCAATGTTATAAATTTGTTTTTATCTATATATTGAATACATTTTGTATACTTTCCTAAAATATTTCTTATAAGGGCCTTCTCTTGTTTCTCTGATTCTCACTTTTTTATATGTGCACTGGTAATGTCTTCTATTTATCAGCAGGTGCGGGAAGCTCTTCCTTCGTGAGCCCTGCTGTGTTGACAGATCATCGCGACATTTTGGTCACCGAGAGAGGACGAGCTGCATCACCTGCAGGGCCTGAGGAAGTCTTCCCGGACCACACGATCCCTGGTGCATCTAGATACCTACTTCGATCCAGGAAGAAAGACACTTCATCACAGAAAGAGACTGTTTGAGCCACTGTCCTGGGTGGTTAAAGACTGACTACAAAGGGGGGTAGCCTTTTAGTGACTACTCGTCTCAACGTTAGTGAAGAAACCAACGCCTGCCCAGGACCTTAGGGCATCATCTATTTTGTTGTTAGTTGATGAAAATGAGCTCGCCTAAGAAGAAAGAGATCGCTGCGACAACGTGCAATGGATGTACAATCTGCATCCTTGGTCTGACTTTGACTGCTGCCATCATCGCTACTGTAATGTGGGTAGTGGAGGAAGTAATGCCTGGAGCCTCCTTACCTAACATTACTGTTACATCACTTGCTGCAAATGAGCACCATCTTGATTTGCCGCAACATGAACAGGGATACCGGCAAAATCTGAGAAACAATTCATTTCTTCAAATGTTGCATCAGACACACCAGCTAAGCAATGCTACTAACTGTTGGGTTTGTGGCAAGATTCCTCCTCATCAGAACATAAAAGGAATCCCGTTGTCACCGCTGCCATTCTCTCACAATGGCTCATGCCCAGCTTGGTTCAAACTTCTATATGCTTCTAAAGTATTTAATCTCTCAGAAACATGGGATGTGGGTGACCTCAACGCCAAACTGAACAAAGTCTGTTACCCCAACGAAGATGGGGACCCACAAGCAAAAGGGACTACTTTAGAAATGGAAGAATACAGTAAAGGAAGTGCAGCAACAAACTATGTGTTCCAAATTCTAGGTCGGCTAAAGGAAATGGACCCCCTGTTATCTCTGTTGCCATGACCACTGGCCCCCTTTGTGTACAGAGTACAGGCGATGTGCCAGTGGGCCACAGTAACTGTACTACAGTGTTGCAGATGTCTACGAGAGGCCAAAGCAGCTTCCTTGCATCACGTCACACTTATTTTGTTTGTGGAACTAAGGCATACTACTTCCTACCTCCAGGCTGGTCTGATACCTGTTATATAGCCTTCCTTCTACCACCTGTGTTTTTAGCTCCCCCAATCTACCATCAAGATTTGCAATTGTTCGATCACCATGCTGGTAGTAGGGGAAAATATGCAATCGATGTCTCTGTAGTCGACCAGACAGAGACCACATGGGAACAATATACAGACTTGCACAGAGGATTCTTCTTCTTTGATTGGCCCAGTACAGAACAGTAAGCTGGTCCGTCGCCTCACCCGTACAATGGAAGCAGTGATCAATCAGACAACTGCAGCCTTAGGGAACTTGACAGAAGAACAAGCATCGAGCTGCATGGTTACTTTACAGAATAGACTTGTTCTAGGTGTTATTCTAGCTGATCGAGGTGGAGCATGCCGTATCATCGGATCCAGCTGTTGTGTCTTCACACCGGACAATTCACCTTCTGTATATGCGGTCATCTCCAAACTACACAAAATAGCCACTGAAATACATCAAGACTCAGGAACATGGACTTGGACTGGATGGTTCTGGAGCATATTTTCTGTATGGGGTCTGAAAATATTGTCGGCCTTATTCATAATTATTGCAATTCTTTTCTCTTGTTGTTTATGTATCCAATGCGGGCCAATGCTCTGTTCCTTCTGTATTTCCACTTGTACTACTTGTGTACCGTCTAAAACGAATGTCCAAAATGTAAATGCCCGTTCAGATATGGAACGAAAAATCTATGAAATGATGCTAATAGATATCCATGATATTTATCGTACCCCTTTTGAAGCATAAGAAAATGTCTTAGCTTAAGCTAAAAGGGTCGTCTGTGGAAACGTGTAATATTTTACTTAGCATAAGCTACAGCCATTTTGACGGTGGTGTCCATTTCGTTTCCTTCATAATTCTTCCGTCCTCTGCTGCTCGTCTTTTCACTCTGCTTGTGTTATCTATTTTAGTTGACCTCCTGACATGGCTAAGCAATGTACGTGCTGAGGGTTTGTAGCTGCTAGTGCACCTAGTCTTAGATGTTAACTGTCGACCATTTCCTGCTGCTTAAGCATTCCTGCTCCCCCTCCCACTTTGCTGACCAAGTGGTTATTCATCTGCCCTTGTTTGCTGATAGCTATTTCTAAAACTTGTTCTTTCCATTTCTGTTCACATGCTTACATTGCAACAAAACGGTATAAAAGGGACGATGGTTTGTGAATTCAGTGTACTACCTCCTGCAGCACTTGAGAGTGTTGTGTGGACGTGGTCCCACTCATGAGTGATTAATAAACTTGTTATTTTATTTCAAATCCAGTGCCGATCTCTTTTTGTTAGTCTTTGGAACTCGTGGACGAGAGGGTGACCCTGCACCAGTGTACCCCTAAAAAGGTACATTTCCACACTACCCTGGACAATCTCCTCCCCAAGCGCTACTCTAACCTGCCCCAGTGACTGCCATCAGTGGGGGGCTGTGTCCGCTTGGGACACTTGGCATCCTCCTTGAAGTGCCCTTCCTGTTGGTACTTATAGCACTTGGGAGTGCATTCTCTAAAGACTTACTGTCTGGAAACCATCTCTTCTTTTTCACAGTTGGGCGATTTGGGTCCCAACCCTGGGAACTAGTTTGGGGCACTTTAGAGAACTCCTTGTTTTTAGGTCAAGCCTAGGCAACACGCAAAACTGTTTTTGAGACTCGCTATATTCACTCTCTGGGCTTACAGCCCACCTCCAGCTTTTGATTGGCTTTTTTCAGTGTACTTTAAAAAATGTTGCTTCTAAGTGGATAATGGTTCCTGCTTGTCCCATCTTTTTCCCAATTGTTAACTCCCATGGAGAATCGCCATAGAACTTGTCCTCTTCCACTTGTGCCTTTGTATTTCGTGTCTTTGGAACTTTTTGTTCACATTCAGACCGAGCACTTCCCACTTAGCACGACACCCGATTCAGGGCCGCCATGCTTCAATGTAATCAAGCACTTCCCTAAAGTGTTTGTTGCGGCACACGGTTCCCGGAGACCGCGCTTCACGTAATGTAATGTAACTTGAACTTATATAGCGCAAAACTGTCACCCCACGGGTATCCTGGCGCTGAGACTTACCCTGTTGTCAGTGTGCATAAAATGACCTGTTCGCAGATATTGAGTAGCGCGTATTACTCTTCCCTCGGGAATAGCCATGTCTTTAAGCTGTTCCTAAATGGAAGCAGAGTTTTAATTTGTCTGATATTCAAGGGGAGATCATTCCAGAGTCGTGAGGCTGCTACACCAAATGCTCTACCACCCGTCCTAGTCTTCTTGAATCTTGTGGTGGTTACCAAATTTGCGCTTGATGAACGGAGGTTTCTCCCGGGAGCATACCAAGTGAATTTTTCCTGCATGGATGTCGGACCCAATCCATGTACTGCTCTGAACACAATACAGAGGGATTTGAAATGTATTCTCTGATTAATTGGTAGCCAGTGAAGGTCCTTTAAAGCTAGAGTCGTTGAGGATCTGCGCTGCCTATTTAAAGCCAATTTGGCTGCTATAGACTGGATCCTCTGTAGCTTCAGTAGCACTGAGTTAGGTGCTCCCAGATACAATGAGTTACAATAGTCCAGCCTGCTCAATATTATGCTCCTCACTACTTGAGATCTAGTAGTAGCAGGCAGCAGCGGAAGGATCTGACGTAGTGCTCTTATCAAGGAGAAACAAATACCAACTGTTTTATTAACTTGTGACTCCAATTGAAGGTTATCATCCATCAAGACCCCCAGGTTACGCACTGTTCTAGCTGGAGTCAGTGGTTTATCCGTAGGGGTGAGTCTGAATTCGGAGGGGAAGGGCAGCACAATTTTGGTTGTGGAGCAGTATACTATCTCCGTTTTGTCTCCATTGAATTGTAGGGAGTTATTTCTGAGCCATTTTGTGGTGTTGTGCATGCACTCCTGGAATTTATCTAGGGAAACTGCCTGGTTTCCTTCTAAAGAGAACACCAGTTGTGTGTCATCTGCATAGTTGACTAAATCAATGTCAAATGACTTGATGATAGGGATCAGAGGACGCAAATAGATATTAAATAAGATTGGGCTTATTGCTGATCCCTGTGGTACCCCGTGGTGCACAGGGGTATTAGGGGAGGTAAAAGGTGGAATAGTCACCGCCTGTTGCCTGCCCGTCAAATATGATTGTGATGACGTGATGTTCGCGATGGTCTTTTAATTTATGCTTTTTGGGGCCCGAGCACTTACAACGTAGTGTGGCACCGAGTCATATTTTCTCATTTACTTAGAGTACTTCTTAGAAGTGCCTGCGCCATTGGATCCTGGCTTCAGCGCACCGCCCGCTTTCCACACAGCCCCTTTAATATACAGCCAAGTAATCCTACTGGAGCTGCGTGGAGCGGGGATGATTCTTCGGTGAGTACCCTCGCTGCTTGTGTTGACTTTGATAGTGCTTGTTTTGGTTAGTGTTCCTGTTTGCCTGTGTTTGGTGGATGTGATCGTCTCTCCCACCTCCACCCATCTTGCTGCACCTCCCATCTCGCTGCATGTCCGCTCCCACTTGCTTACATCCCGTGTTTTCAAAATGTGGATTACAACTTTATTTAATTATTTTATTTGGGAGGCCGTGCACCTTTTATTTGATCAGCATGGCTCTGCCTCATGGCCGCCGCGCTTCATGTTTGATCATAGCGGTCATGACTAATTTTACTTTTATCTACACGGTGCACGCTTTACACCGTGTTTTTGAAATGTTTATTTAAACTTTCTTTTTTTTATTTTGGAGGCTGCCCCATCTTTCCCTCTCACTCCATTGCTCTTTGCCCCCGTCGCTTGTTTTACAGAGTGATCAGGCTTCATTGGCGATTGGTCGAGCAAATCGTTCTTGTAACCATGGCCTTCCAGCAGGTCTCCCTTCCCCACTGCTCCTTCTGCAAACATAAAACACACAGCAGGGAGGAGAGGCGTTTTCAGGGCCAGCTTGCCCTTGCTCTCTTCATCTTGTTTAAGTGGCTTTTACAAGGAGTGGTTGTTCAGGCGTATGTCACAATGTCCGAGGAGCGTCCGGTGAGTAAAGAAATGCTGAAGCTTGTTTTTCTTTCAGTGTCTCCCTCATGCTGTCATCCAGGACCAGACTGGCCATAGCGGGCATCAGGCATTTCCCAGGTAGGCTGGAAGAGTGGTGGCAGATTTTGCGGTGGTGGTGGCCGTTTTTGTTACTGGGGGCCGGTTCTGCAGCACTGCTGCTATATCAGCCCCCGATGACAAAAGCAGCAGGGGGGCTGGTCCGTCAAAATTGGCAGGGCTGCTTTGGGTTCCCAGTCCAGTCCTGCTGTCATCTACTGTTTAACACTGTTGACCCCTTCCCCCACTCTCTTACTGCAATCAGGGTGTCTACCTTACTGGTCCTCTCACTCTGTTTAAATATTTGCTATTGGATCTACCTTATCAGCTTGTCTAAACTCCCCACACGCTATCACGTCACATCCCTTAGGTCCAGTTCAGGATCACATGATAATGCCGCCTTGGCGCTGGGCGGCCAGCAACATTTGAGGCGCTTGCTACTGCCCGCCGGAAATAAATCGCACTACTTATGTCTGACTGGTGCCCTGACACCGGATGATGCTGGGTCCCAGCTTTCCTTAGTACTTTCTATCTTGGCCCTACACATCTCACTCGAATACACTAAAACGAGACTTAACATTTTATCTAATTCATTGTGATTTCAGTGCCCCTCTATTATCAAATGCTGTCAAACACAGGACCAACTTGTTTATGCAAGTTTCCCAAAGTTTGCTGTAATACCCTAATCGTGTTGCTAACAGTCCAGTTACTCTACCCACATAAACTTAATACTTGTCCCGCTATTAGCGCCAATTAACGACAGCCCAACACTAACTTAAGGTGTGCCAGGGGCATTAAACTGCACCACTGATTGAACATTCTGTTGGCTTGGCACCAGGTTATTCATCCACAGAGGGCAGTTAACATGATAGCCCGTCTCAAGTCCATACTACCCATACCTCAAGGCCAATCAAAACAGACATTAACTTCCTTATCTCCCAGTGCATGTAGAGGCAGCTGTGAATCTGTTAACAGGAAAGGATCACAAGGGCAGGTGCAGGGAAGCTGACTCTTTCCACCCCCTCGCCCAACGCATACCAACACGTCGCCAGAATCACTAGAAAGGGATATGCAATCGCCTAGTGCCAGGTCTCGTGTCATCACAAAAAGTGGCCCTAGTCAGACAGCGAGATTCGACTGTGTAGAGCCTGCAAGCGAACAAAGACATTTCTGCTTCGGTTCTCTGGGTCTGTTGCAGACGAGATCCAGGAATCAGGCAGCCTCTGAATTATTCTTCAGTCAAATGCTCACTAATGCCTGCTGTTTGCTCATCTATTCTGCCTGGTGCAAACTTAACCTTAACATTTTCTTGAGCATCGTGCCCCACAACAGTTAATCCTTTGTCATCCATTTGGCTATCAGTCACATCTACAGTACCTTACCATCAGTACAGTACCTACACATCAAGTATAAATATCAACTGAACCTATCAGATCCTAAGTCACAGCAACTTTATTTCCTGACCAACTCCTTTCCTCTTTTATGCAGGCCTCGGCTATGTTTGATACTACTTATTCCCTCTACACCTTTACCATGTCCAGTCCTGGATAATCCCTGCCATTTGCACGATAAGAACCTGTATGCATTCTTGCATACCTGCAAATGGTGGGAAACTCCTACTTTGGACATCAGTGTTGAACAAAACTAGTCATCTTTGCTGTTACCATCACTCAAAGTGCAAACAAATTGTGATCTTTCAAAACCTTATGCACTCCTGCTCAGACACCTATTAAAGTATCTGACGCATGCTTCCGTCTTCTTGTCTGTCACTTTGCCATCAATCAATCAATTCAGTGGCGTGGGCTGTCCCCCTTCCCCAGCACCCAGAGAGAGGCGTAGGGCCGCGTGGTCGAAGGCAGATATATAGTAAATGTCAGGGTTGGCCCGCTTCACGCATTCAGCGCGCTGCAGGCCCAGTGCCGCCCATTCGCATCCCAGCATCTCCCGGGACCGGTTGGCACCCTAGGCTGCAGCCAGGTGAGCTCCGAAAGGCTCACTGTAGATCAGGCAAGACAAGAACGCGGCCCCGCCCTCAGGCTCGCCCGCGTCCCCTGTCACCATGGGGCCTCCGAGGACTTTGTCAGGCTGCGATCTTCAGCAGAACCTGAGCCAGGCCCTCCAGGCGGGAAGATAGGCTCCTGCAGTGGCAACAGATCTGCCATGGTCAGGGCGCCCACATACTCCAGCCGCTGCAGCAGTGGAGCTGAAATATGCGACGGCAGGCTGAGGCAATGCGGCAGGTCTCTGGAGCTTCAGAGCCGAGCGGCCATTTTGCTCCTGGGCTCGGCCACGCCCCCCTTTCAGTTAAATGTTAAAAATCGCATATCCCCGGTTCTACTAAGTGGATTTTTGTAATGCTTGTCTTAAATTATTTATTAAATTTTAATCTATTTTTCTAGATTGGTGTGGGATTTTTCTTGTGTTATGTTTCACTTTATTACTGCTTGAAGTGTTGCATAAATACTTTACACATTGCCTCTAAGATAAGCTTGGCTGCTTTTGTGACAAGCTACCCGAGGTTTAAGCGTAGGTTAATTTGGGATTTGCTTGTGACTTCACCCTGACAAGGATTGCGGTTCCTGCTTGATTTAAAGTTACTTCAACTTCCTCAGATTCGCAAAGCTAGGACAGGTGAGAGATTTTTTGCCTATCTCACTTCTAAGCTTTGGAACTCTCTCTCTCTCTCGGTCTTCGTCTTATCCTTTCTGAAAGTATTTTTAGAAAGAACTCGAAGACTTTTCTTTTTAATTCCTGTCTGGAAGGCTTCTGATTCTGTGATTGGTTGCCTGGTTAGTTTTGGTACTGGTCACCGGGATGCTACTTTCAAAGCAGCTGTCTGCTTTATAAATGTTATTGCATTGTGTTCTATTGTATCGCATTGCATCGTATTGTAGGGTTTCACCCGCTCAACCAGTAACCCAATTTCTTACAATGTGTGTAAATAGAACCATTCTGTTAGCTAGTATCTATGCCAATAGCCAGCATTCTCTCATTCCATAAAATTTGAAATGTAATTGCTGTCTGGCTGTGTTGTTGGGGTTGTGTGCAAGAATACTGCAGCCGTTTACGCCTTTTCGCATCTTTCCTCCAAATGGTGTATACTATAGCATAGCGAGTGCCTTACTGGAAAAAACAATATAGAGGACCCATCTCCCACAATAAACTGCATCTTTGAGGATGTGATTAACGAAGATGTCGCAAAAAGAATATTCAGAAGACCACACGTTTCTCTTATCCTTCTAAGCCCCGGGGTGAGACGTGGATCATTCCACCACTGCTGTCACTAAGAAACATCCGAAAAAGCCTCCTTTCTTCCAGTCCTCGGCGCTCTTCAGACCCCATATATGATACACGGTAGATTCAATTATCCTCACAGAAAGGGACATCAGCTGGTTTACTCGGGTTGAAAGGTAAATCCCAGGGAGGCCGTCAGCTTCCGCGTGAGCTATTCGCCTCCTGAAAATACATAGAGAAATCAAAGGAAAAAAGAAAACTAGCGGTAGGCCTTGAAGACAGATGCAAATTAGAGAATTGTGCACAATGTCCGTATTTTTTTTATGGTAAATCAAACATCGTCCTCCAAAACACAAGCCAGTAATATAGTTAATAATTTTATCCAATGTAACCCTTTCTTGCCTTTGTAGATTTCACATCACACAGAACAATAACAATGGGCAGGATGGACTAGCCTTCTTCTGCTGTTTTCAAATAGCAGAAATTATTTTTTGCCAGCTGCTGTGTAAACAGCAGAGGTGATGCACTGTTTGGCTGGTAGTCCGATAAATAGCCACAATTGTGGTAAGGGATAAATTGTGCATTGTCTGTGTGAGCGAGTTCTTTTATCAATTACGGGTGAATGGTTTCAGTTTAGTGGACCTTGATAACAAATAATATAAAAACGAGGATGTTGATTATGCGTTATTGGTAACACAGAATTTCAATTATTGATTAAACTATTCAAATTAATATTTAGTCCATCATCCTCGTCATAGTCCTTACATTTTCAGGCGAGGTAAGATTTCTCCCTCTTCATCCTTTAACTTTTTCCATCACACACCACTCCCCCTCTAAAGATAAAGCAAGGGCATAGTAAATCACCCTCAATACCAGTTTGAGTGGGGGCCTAAGTGCACAGATTAAATGAAACTGTCAGAGTTTGAGCAGAAACTCATAAATAGAAGAAATGCACGGTTGCTGGGCGTGGCCTAGTGGTGCAAAAAGAACCAAGCATGGCTACTGAGAGAAAGAGGAATGATGAAAACCCCAATGAAAGTGCGAGAGGAAAATGTAGCGAGAGCCTGAAAGAAGGGAGGGAAGAAGAACGCAAAGAAGGAAAAAAGACAGTAGCACGGAGAGATAGTTGTGAGGAATAAAAACAAAGGCAAAACAAATGGAAAGGAGAAAAGAGAAGAAAAGGAAGTAGGACGGAAAGTAATTTTCTCTTAGGAAACAGTTCCTTGGGACCTTCTTTGCAAGGGGCAGGATCACGTTTTGCTCACTCACTCAGTGGCAACCATATAGTTCACAGTCCAGGGCATTTTATGTTTCTGGCTTCTCCCTTGAGATAAACCCTCACCTCCTATTTCTGTTTTGTA
Organism: Calotriton arnoldi; assembly: GCA_963921515.1. NCBI lineage: Eukaryota > Metazoa > Chordata > Amphibia > Caudata > Salamandridae > Calotriton > Calotriton arnoldi. The sequence goes on along the minus strand of CAWUFW010008788.1, from coordinate 833,590 downwards.
TGTCTCAGGGAAGTAGACAGCATGCAAAATCTTTACCATGATACCTTCCTCTTTTGCAATGTATTATTTTCATTAATTGCATGATATCTATATATGCCTCGCCCACGATATCGCTGACAGCAAATAAGAACCAAGGGCAATATGTATGAAGCTAGTTAGCATTTCTTAACGGACGGAATCGAAATTTCAGGCAGGTAAAAAATGCTAAATTGCCTTCCCTAATTTACAAAGGCATACATGTGGGGCCAGATGTACGACCCGTTTTTGCAAGCGCAAACGGGTTTGCGACCCGTTTGCGCATGCAAAAACCTACAGGGCCATGTACAAACCCTATTTAGCAAGTCACAATTTATTTGCGACTCGCTAAATCGGATTTGCGACTCGCAATTAGGAAGGGGCGTTCCAAGGGCATCCCTTCCTAAACGCGACTCGCTACCCTATGTAAGAATGTTTTGCGACCGCAATTGCGGTCGCAAAACACTTGCAATTTACCGCCCACTTCAAGAGGGTGGTAATGCATTGGCAAATGGGGACCCATTCCCCTTTGCAAATGCAGGGGAAAATATTTTTTAGGGGCAGGCAGTGGTCCCAGGGACCACTACCTGCCCTTAAAAAATTAAACGAAAACGTTTTTTTTGTTTTTTTTAAATGCATCCCATTTTCCTTTAAGGAAAACGGGCTGCATTTAAAAAAAAAAAAACTGCTTTATTTAAAAGCAGTCCCAGACATGGAGGTCTGCTGAGCCCAGCAGGCCACCATACCTGAGAGGGCCAGCCATTCTCAATGGGGTCGCAAATTGCGAGTGCCCCATGAATATTGATGAGGCATGCAATTTGCGACCCCATTGAGAATCGCTAACAGTGTCTCTGACACTGTTGTACATGTCATTTTGCGAGTCGCAAATTGCGACTCGCAATTGAGCACAATTTGCGACTCGCAAAATGACATGGTCGTACATCTGGCCCGTTGTCTCAAAATGCGATTTCTACCCCGTAGAAACCGCATTTTGCGAGTACCAAAATAGGAGATGATTTCCTAAGCACATGTACAGAGCATTTCCTAAATGCAAAATGGGCATTTAGGAAATGCTATTACCATCGGATCCAATCCAATGGTAAACATGTGCAATTTAAAAAAAAGCACCCCAAAATGCTTTTTTTAAAGTGCCATGGAGCGTGCACATGTCCTGAGGGCATTGGAGCGCTTTACATGAGCACCATTTACATTTGATTGTTATTTAAGAGGGGCCTAAGGACCATAGGTACCAATGGTATTGCATTCCCTAAATTGTGATTTCCTATTAAAAAATCGCAATTTAGGACATGCAAAACTATTCTTACCTATGGCCCTTAGGCCCATAGGTACTAATGGTTTTGTGTTTCCTAAATTGCGACTTTGTAATAGCGATTGCGACTCTATAGGAATCGCTATTAGGAAATTGCAATTTTTTTACATTTCATTTAGCATTTCCTAAATAGCAATTTTTTAGGATTCGCTATTTAGGAAATGCAAAATGGAAATTTCGTACATATGGCCCAAAGTGCTCTAAGGTTTGATGGGCTGATTCACGTGCAGGAAGGAGCCAACATGGGCTTTTCTACTTGCCACAAAACAGAGCGGCTGGGAGCCTGCTAGCAGGAGTCTTTCTGCTCAGCTTTCATTCCCCCTCTTGCCTGTGGCAGCTGCCATTGGTATGGGAGCTGAGGGCATGTCACTCCGTCAGGGATGGGTGGTTTCAGTAGGTTCTATGATGTGTAGTGCGAGTAAGAGGAGCACCAGTAGAAGTGGTGTCCCATCCGCGATGTTGCATAGACGCTATCATTACAAGGGAAGTTTTTGGGGGCTATGAAGATTTGCCTACAAGACAGGCAGTACCCTTGACAAGAGTCTGAGCAGCTTTAGAGTAAAACAGGTCACTGATCAGCAGGTCTCAACTAAGCAGTGCATTGCTTTGCCCGGTTTTAGTTTCCTCCAAGCCTTTTTTGTGTGAAATGTATGCACAAATATTTCCACTGAAGAAAACCATAAAGGCTGCAAGTAGAGGATTGAAGACCAAGGGGAAGGAGCAGGCTTCAACTTTGGACTTTATAGAGGAATAGTAATCAATGGCTGCAAATTGCGACTGCCACAGCATACCCTTGTATTGCTGAGTCTTCCAGAGCTCCTAAATTGCGTAAGTAGATTTGAAGGCCGCTGCCACCTCAAGCAATATACACCCACAAGAAGGAAGAGGAACAAAAGCTGCGATGAGGCTGCAGTCACAAAGAGCAAAACCACAACTGTAAGATTCAGAAAAACCAGCAAACTCCAGTAATGGCTGAGCTTTGGAAACCGTGCAACAAGTAACATAGAAGACACAAGACTACTATAACAAAGTTGCATGCATCCAACTCTCCAAGAAAGGTACAATTGTATATTTCCAACATGCTCCCGAAAGATGGGCCCTGCCTCAGGTGGCTGGAAGGAAATGATAACATCTGGCTGAAAACATCAGGCTTGGTGGGGGGAATCTTTGAGTGTTTGGGCTGGCAATTACAATACTTCAATATCAAGCACTCACCTGACAAACAAGGCATGCAGCTGCAATTTCAAGGATACCATTAAATCTACCCAGCACGAAAAACCAGTTCGATCATTCATTCCCTGATGCTGAATCCAGGAAGGAGCATACGTGGCAGGAGGAGATTTGTATAAGCTGTGTCTCCCTCAGAGAGACCTCTTTTCACCTATTTTGGAAAAAAACTCAAATCAGAGCTGCTAAGACAATTCAATCTGTGGTCGGCGATTGAGAAAGAGGCAGTTGTGGACTGGGCAGTGAAAGGGTACAATACAGCCCCATTCAGGGTCTCTACACGTGTAAACGTCAGCCAGATGTGCCTATAACTCCACTCTAGTTAGTAGTGCCAGTAGAATGGCAAAGCTACAAAGGAAAACCTAATCCATATGATGATTTGGAGTGGCTATAGCATTGCTACACCCCAGCCCTTGGTGATGTGAGGACAAACAAAAGTTATCTTACTATACGGCACGCAGGACGCCAACCACCAAAGGGGCCCTGCCCTACCTGCTACCCCTTATAAGCCCCTTTGGCCACACCCCGCCCACTCGTGACATTTTGAGGCAATAAACAGAGGAGGAGCCCACTGTGCATACAGTAATCCTCTTGGGACACACTTCCCATCCTAGCTAGCAGGGAAGCAACAGTAAGATGCTCTTCTTCTCTATGTCACCTTACCGGTGACGTGGTCAGCTGCATATTTCTCAGAGGTTAACGCACAACAATAAAAAGTAAACTGCCCTAGGTCAACAGCAAAAGTCAATACCACAACATCCCAGTTGTTGGGCTTTCCAATAACAGACTGAAGTTAAAGTCAGTAACTGGAGAGGCTGCACTAAGTACTCCGTGACAAGGTCACCGGGTGCCAGCAGTAGTGAAACCACCAGGAAGACATCAAATAAGGGTGCTGAAATCAACGGAAATAGCATCACAGAAGTCTCTTATTGATTACGAAATAGCATCACAGAAGTCTCTGATTGATTACGAAATAGCATCACAGAAGTCTCTGATTGATTACGAAATAGCATCACAGAAGTCTCTTATTGATTACGAAATAGCATCACAGAAGTCTGATTGATTACGAAATAGCATCACAGAAGTTTCTTATTGATTACGAAATAGCATCACAGAAGTCTCTGATTGATTACGAAATAGCATCACAGAAGTCTCTTATTGATTACGAAAGTGTCCAAGGGCTCCTCAAGCAAATCTACAGAAGCATTAAAGAACAGTGTGCTAGCATGTCCCTGGTAAGGTATGTCCAGGCATGGTACTGATTAAAGTTCTGAAGTCTTCCTGGAAAAAAATATTTCTGCAATGGTCAAGAGAGGAAAATTGTATAGATGTTGGAGGAGGGATGAGGGCCTTGATGCAAATCCTATACATGAACAAGTAATTAAAAATATGTTACAAGACTTAAAAATGTCTCTAAATGATCTGGTCCTCAAATTCAGACAAACAATATGGGGAGGTGTTACATCATGTTTCTCAAATTCAATGAGATTGTTGCAAAGTCATCCTTGTGCCCTGGGAACCCCCATTTTTTGCTGACAGGTACTGGTGGTAACTGACTCTGACTGTCCCTGGGCTCTGGCTAACCAGGCCCAGGGTCTGTCTTATTCTGAAAAGGCACTTAGAATACAGTGAAATCACCTACATACACTAGGGAGCACTATGGGTTAGAGTACCCCTATGATTGGCATGAGCTCCCCTATAAGGCCCTGTTAAATAATGGGGCAGGGGGATTAAAACTACCTTTGAGGCCCTAGCATATAAAAGTACATGGCAGTTTAAAGGCCAGCAGCTTTTATGCACTTGCATGTGTGCACTGCTGGAGCCTGAGTGCAGTTTAAAAGCAGCCCTGTGTTGCAGGACTGCTTTTAAAATGAAAATTGTGCCCAATCTCAACTCATTGGACAGGAGTGCCATTCTGCTTGACCCAGAGAACTTGGAATATGTATCTGAGAGGGGCGGAGCCTCTCAGATCTGCTGCTTGAAACTTAAAGAAGGAGAAGTGTCCTTGCTGGAAGTTTGATTTGCACCAACCAGGCCCTGCACTCTGACTGACTGCGCCTGCTCCACAATCTGAGACTACAACCCTGTGGATCAAATCTGCTTCAAAAAGAAGAAAGAGAGTACTTCCTGCGACCTACAGGTTATCAGAGGTCATCTGGACCATCACCACCAAGAATACCCAGCCTGGAGTACTACCAGTGGATTTGTAAGGGTTTTGTCCAAGTTGATTGTGGGAATTGAAGTCCCAAACCTTCAAGGGCCATCTTGGAGCTTCCAGACACTTGGAGCAAGTTTTGGACACTTTGGGGCCCTCAAACGAACTTCAGGAAGAAGTTCCAGAAGTTTGAAAAAGTTTGGAGCAATATTGAAAAAAAGCTCCATAAGTTGACCAACTCAACCTGGCCAGCTAAGCGGGCGACCCTCAATCGCGAGCCGGCCTACCGTCCAGGTTCGTCCCACTGAAAAGCTTCAGAGGTCCGACTTCCAGAGTTTGACCGGGAGATGGCTGAAACCCAAGCCGGCGAGCCCTCACCAAATTCGGCCTGGTGAAGAGCATCGAGGGACCCTGTAAGAAAAAGCTCCATAAAAGTTTCTAAGTCCAAATGCAGAAAAGGTGACCGGGTCCAACCGCGAGAGTCAAGCTGCCCACCTTCAACCGCGAGCCAGCCTGGATCTCTTGTTCTTCCCGCTGGAAAGCTCCGGTTGTCAGACTTCCACAAGTTTGACGGGGAGCTCGTCGCAAGGCAAGCCGGCGAACCCTCACCGAATCTGGACTGGCTGATAGCTTCGAGGGACCCTGGGAGGAAAAGCTCCAGAAAAGTTTCTAAGTCAGAAGGTAAAAACTTTGACAGAGATCAACCGCGTGGGGTAGCCCCACAGGGCTCCATCGCGGTCGGCCTGAAACCTTGACTTTGTCCTGGTCTAGCGCGACCAGATGTCCCAATAGGCACCATTGGTTTCTATGTGCTATATAGTGCTAAAACCTTTTAAAAAATCATATCTCTGGTTCCCTACATTGGATTCTTTTCGTTTTGGTGTCATTTTAAAGATAAAAATATTTCCTATATTTATAAATTGATGTTAGATTTTTATTGTGTGTTGTGTCTAAATTATTTACTGAATTGGTGTTTTTAAATGCTTTACATACCTGTTTTGAAGTTAAGCCTGCCTGCTCGCAGCCAAGCTACCAAGAGTTAAGCATGGAAATAATTTTCTAAGAGAAATTATGAGCCCTCGTTTGTGATAGTGGCCTTATTGTCAGAGGTAGATTTACATTTACCCCTACCAATAATCCACTTTCCAACAGCGATACAATGGGGAGGAGTTTTATCATGACCTTGGAGAAGAGAAAACAATGTCAACGGATTTTGAGATGCAAGGCCGTTGTCAGAAACTTGACGGTCCCACACTCTGCAAAAAGGTGAACGGAACTTGAACTGTACCTGCCTCTCATTGATATAAAACACTGAGCCTTTTCCAGTGCCAACGGGTGACAGTGGGGTTTTATCAAAATGTTCGCTTCTCCGAGCCCAAAAAGTAGAAAGACATAGAATGCAAATGGGAAATGTAACAAAAACAGCATGGTCATCCAAATTTCCTATGCAAAATTTTCCTAGAGTGAGAAATTGCAGATAAGATAAGCCCTTAACAGTATACTGAATCTCAAACCTTTAATATTTGAGCCACTTTCTGTTATTGTAGTACTACAGATCTTGTTTTTATTGACGTAAATTACTTGTTCTGTGTTTTCTCTTTTTTGACATTTAGATGAAAGGTTTCAGTGTACGTAATTTTGCGTTAACATTAAACACCTGTATGGCTGTGTTTTAAAGAAACTTGGAACCCTGCTTTGTTTTGTAATATCTGTTTCTTTGTTTTGACTGAACAAATTTCAGCTGCATATCTATCCCTCACATGGTTAGTATAATTAGGCACATTTTAGAATGAATTCACAGGTGACCCTCAGATTTCTCTTCTGGTAACACCAACAATAAAACTGTAGATTGGTTATTTCACAGCTGCTTCTGTTCTTTGGTTGGTCCTACACGAATAATTTCTCATTTATGTTTCTTATATCTGGATTCTATAACAGTGTCTGAATAATTTTCAGCTATCCTCACATCTTTTCATGAGAGTGAACTTGAGTAAGGATTGAAATCTGAGTATTTCTTATATCCTCTCTCTTATTGGCAGCAGAGATGTTCAACAGGGAAAGGTCTCTTCATACTTTGTGTGATGAAGAATGGGGTTTTAAAACCAAGTTCACTGATTGTACAGCATAGTGTTCTGGAAGATAGTATCTACTTAGAAGCAAGAAAAAGGCTGTCACAAAACCGATCCACAGGACGAGGAAAAGTAATGAAATTGTAATCCACAGGTACAGCCATGGAGGAACAAAGTACGTCTTCTTCAGACAAAAGTCTCTCCTATTGTCTAGCTAGAACTGGGAATGGAGCTGTTGCATGATTCTGATTTGTGGTTTGAGGTTTTCTGCCCCCCTAATGTTCAGAATGGGTTGATCTGTTTAAGGTTCTTCCCTCTGAGCAATACCCAAAATGCCACTCCTTTGCTTCTCTGCGTAAGCCTCAGCTGGATTGTAGGTCAATACATTGCAACTAAGTACATCAGAAGTCATTACTTCAGAGTAACTACATCGGGTGTAGCACATCACAACTTCCCAGGCAAGTATAGTATTTTTGTGTTAATATATATAAAAGCTTTTCCCCATGCAATCTGTATAGGGGGAATTAGACAACAATACAGAAAAAACAGCTGAACAGAACTATACCAAATTTGGCAGAAAGTTAGATCTTTACATAGGAATCGTTCCTTTTGGGATTATGTGTAATTCTGTTCAGCAGTTTTAGAGAAATTAAGGTTAACAAAATAGGATTAGCTAGCACCATGGGACTCCTGTGAGACTGCTGCAGGAGTCCCATGCGAATAAACAAGAAGATAAATTGTTCTGATTAGCTGATTATTAAGAAAACAAAATAAGCCTATCCCAAGGAAATCAGCGCTAAGTATAACTATGCTGGCGCTATTACCACTAGTGTAATATATATATTGTTATGGCACTTGCCTTTTATTCCGGATTATCAGGTCTTTCTAAAGGGGCTTCACTTGCACATTTTTTTATGATGATCTTAATGATTTCACACATTTTTGCAATTTGCACTTAGCAAGCACTAGCACTTTTTTACTTACACTTTTTTAGGGAAGCGTGCAATATCACTGCAGGATGATATGTTTACATTCATGTTTCATGATGTTTTTATCATCTTAGACATATTGCTTTTACTCATGTTTTTATCATTTTAGACATTTATTCACCTATTAGTGGTATGATTTATTCAGATTCATGATATTTATCATAAATTTTACTAATGCCTTAAAACATAGATTTTGGTGTTGACAGCGTGTCTAACTTTTTCATCCCCTCTCGGTTTTACAATAGTCACTGTACTTATGTATTAAGATGTTAAACCATTTACATGCATTAGTCTGTCATCCAGCTTTATTGCCTAGGGGTGTGTTCACTTTTAAATGGTGTGGTTTGATTTACTATTTAAATGTACGGGTCCCGCCTACGTGTCATGTGATCAAGACCATGGAAACGCGGTCGAAACGTGTCAGGCTGGGTACTGACCCATTCAGGACTTGAATGCTGCTGAATTCTATTTGCTCCGAATAAAAGCACTTTATTTTCAACAACGAGCTGTGGTCCGTACCTGTTTTCCGTGTGACGGTGGAGCAGGAGTGTAATTTTATATATATATATATATATATATATATATATATATATATATATATATATATATATATATATATATATATATATATATATATACATACATACACACATATATACATATATATCTCACAAATCCCCAGGGCCTCATTGTCCCTTGAGTTCTGGCGCCATTGGTGTGTGATCAGGCAAGGCTCCCCGTTTGTATTCCGTCACTCCTCTCAGCCCAATTATTCAGCAGAGACCAGAAAAGCACACTCATGGCAGTGTGCAATAAAGGAATTTGTTTGCATGATGTACAACTCCAGCATATGGAAGGAAAAACACCCAACGCGTTTCGGCGTTCTCGATGCCTTGCTCACAAGTGGACAGTTGGGTTACTTTGCATGTTTTCACTATTAAGAAAAGTGTAACAATATAAGAAATGGACAAGCAGGTTCCTACCATTACATCATACTGTGGTGGCCATATTGGAGATCCTGGGTTATTGTTATCTATACATATATATTCACAGCTCAACGTTATGTCTCAAAACATGCAACATTCATCAAAGGCATGCCCTTAACAACATTTACTCATTCTCTAAGGTTAATCCTCTTCAACTTGAAAGTGTCCATATGCAGAGCCTTTTAAACGTACAATGTCAATCCCAATTATAACGGCATCAGTGCATATGGATTCACGTCAATCCTATGCTTGCCGTTTCATCACGCCCAAGTGGGCTGCTCCATAGGATGTAATTTTGCCACAGACAGAAAGAAACAAACATTCCTTCCAGTATTTCAAGTATGAGGCAACAATCTAAAAAGTGCACGTTGTTATATGCATGTTATGCCTACAAGCCCAAGTGGGCTGTCTAAGTGATCATAAAATAAATGGGGTAAATATCAGTACATCACTAAGCATTTCAAATAAATAACGCACAAGCCGACATTGCACAAGGGTGACCCAGATCAATTCTCGCTGAGTGTTTAAATTTAATCCAAATATTACAATACCAGGTTTAAGATTTACAAAATGTGGTTACTCACCATTACTGCATGACAGGCAATCAAAATCATAGTAGGTATTCTGACTGGTTGAGGTAAGATATAAATAGTGGGAGGTAATATTGCAAACTATGCAAGCATAATCACTCTAGAACGAGGGGAGGCGGATGGTTATGTCCTCTCAGACAGAGGTCACGAAAAGCACATGATAAATCCAAATGCACAATCATATTTCTGAAGTGTTCAGGGACCTTCAGTACATATTCCTTGTCCTTCATATACGATGGACCATAGTGCCCCAGTGGGCTGATCATGGAATCATAATATAGATAGCAGGTTATATCCCAACATTGCACTGATATTTAGTTCAATTCCTCAGTAGCGCTGTTGAGCAATGACAAAAAACATAACGCACTAAACATGAAGCAAAAAGCATGAGCTGCACCTTTCAATGGGACTCACGCTACAGCCCCAGTGGGCAATGTGTAGGAATGCCCTTCCCTCCTGTCACTGAGCCTCTTTGCATAATACCAGAGGTGATCTGCACTTAGTCTCATGTCTGATCTCGCAAAGGCAAGCACATCACTAGACCTGCAATACCCCAGCACCAATGTCAATCAGAGTGAAGATATAAAAATAATATCATTAAGGGCTCTAGACTTAGGGCTTGCTGCAAGATCATCTCTGCTGAAGAGTACTGTCCTCCAAGTACTTCAGGCATCCCACTGATTTAAACTGCAAGCGGTGGGGGACCATGCGGCACCCCTCTTCGGGCCGATTTTGTCTCCGGGTACCCCATCCCATAGGACCCGGCTACTTCATGCTGGTTGCCCTGGCCCCACCCAGGGCACCCAGTGTGCACTGTTGGGAGCCACGGGGGGCCTGAATGCCTCCTGCTGGTCACTGCAGGCTCCCTGCCTCCAGCGGGAGCCACCATTGCTCCCGCACACAGGGAGAAGCGAAAAATGCCGATCCCTGTGTGAGGGAGCAATTTTTCCATCTGTTCTGTCAGTAAACATCCTGGGAGGGGGGCCGCGTAGCCCCCCTTGATTTACTTTGGCATGGCCCAGGGGAGGTGGCAGTCCCCAGGGCCGAAATCACCCCCTTCCCAATATAAACATCTACATATGTCCCCGGGACCTGGCAAAACCAGGGGGCTGAGGCAAAAACAAGTGCAGGAGACAGCACTTGGCTTTTTTTTTTTTTTACATTATCACCAAGATTCGTAGATCCACCATGATTTTTGCGCCAACATTTAAAAAAAAAATACTTTTGGGAAAGTAAATGAAATAAATGAAGGCCGTTTCCGGCGCGCCTGATTACCATCAAAAAAGGCGACTGCCGAAACGCGTCTGGTTGCTGTGAGTCCGTGAATAAAAGACCTGGACTCGCCCCCGTGAGTGCTTTTCTTTCTTGTTGTGAGAAATATGCAGGTTTGGGAGCGTACATATATATATATATATATATATATATATATATATATATATATACACACAAATATATTCATTAAAAAAACAAAGGTTAATATAAAGTTCTAGTTAGGTGAATATGTCAGGGACAACATTAACATTTTAAACTTTTTTAACTAAAAAAAACACAGAAATTCCCCAGTAATAGTTAGCAGCACTAACTATAACTTCCGTCCCTGCCATGAACTGCTTATGACCTCACATATGACATCACTCATAGCATGTTCTATTACATCATTTATGACATCACTGATGACATCTCAAATGACATCATGATATTATTTGAGATGTCATAAGTGATGTCATAAATGATGTCATAGAACATGTCATGAGTGATGTCATGTTTGGTCATAAGCACTGGATATCGGGGGCGCAAGCAGTGCATTTCGGGGACGCAAGTTATAGTTAGTGCTGCTAACTATAACTGGTGTATTTTTGTAGTTCAAAACGTTAATGTTGTCACTGACATATTCACCTAAACATAACATTACTTAAACCTTTGTTTTTTTCAGTGAATGTCTAAGGCTATTTTTTTTTAAATATCTTTTTATCACACCTAACTAAAACGTTTCTTTAACCTTTGTTTTTTCATTGAATTTCTAGGGATTTTTAACGTAAATAAATATTTAATTACTATATGTAAATTCAACCCCCATCCAACCTGGTCTGCAGCATGGCCTTGCGGCCAACCCCACTACATGCACCCAAGGACTGGCCTCTCCTTTCAGATCTCTCTCTCAGATGACAGGTGTGCTTAGTAAGGTGTGGGGAGGGACTGGCCTCTCCTAGACATCTCTCTCAGATAAAGGGTGTGCGTAGTACAGTGTGTACATGGACTGCTTTATCCTTTCAAACCTGTCTCTCAGATGACAGTGTTTATAGTAGCGTGTGGGGAGGGACTGCCCTCTCCTGTCAGACCTCTCTCTCAGATAGTAGGTGTGTGTAGTAGGGTGAGGAGGAACTTACCTCTCCTTTCAGACCTCTGTCTCAGATGACTAATGTGCTTAGTAATGTGTGGGGAGGGACTGCCCTCTTCTGTCAGAAATCTCTCTCAGTTGACAGGTGTATGTTGTACGGTGTTTGGATGGACTGGCCTCTCCTTTTAGACATCTTTCTCAGATGGTGGCTGCGCAAAGTAGGGTGTGGAAAGAGCCTTAACTCTACTCACGACTCTTCCCAAGTCAATGAGCATAAATAGTAGACTCTGATAAAAACCATCTCCACTAAGACTCCTTCCTACAATAGCAAATGTGCATACCAGAGTGTATTCAAGCTTTACCTACTCTTTCCTACTTTGCACGATCCTGCGAGTCTTGCAAGATCGTAACATTTAAATAAAAAGGAATTCCACTTCTACTCATCACAGTACTTATCTTTTACACACTTCTAAAAAACAAGGGCCACAATATGGATTCCTATTAGTAGACTGTATGACAAACTCATCTACATCTTTTTACTATTCACAATCCTGCAAGAGTTCCGCGAGATCGTAAAAATGAGTTAAAAACAATATACATTTATTTTCTTCAAATCAGTTATCCCTTAGACTAGAGCCCTCGCCTAATTATGGAGAAAAGTTTCTCACGTGGGAGCCCCTTCCCTGTCCAAACCAGAAAAAGGAAACTTTTTCTTTTTTATAAGACCCTCACCCATTCTACTAGTGGCATTCTTCATCATCAGGTCTCATCCTGACCCTAAAATCCAGGATGGGCTTGACCATGTTTCAAGGAGCACTTAAGATATTCTTGTGACTGGGGGAAGCTAAAGAGATAAAAGAAATACCTCAGCCAGACTAAGGTATCCCTTTATTGGTGAGTATAGGCTAAAAAATATCACCTGGGGTTTTAGGATGTGATAGTCCTATGACTCTAAGATAACTGTCAACATGTTTCTGCCCCTATTCTATGGCCCATGGCTTTCATCAGGACGTTCTCAGCATTCAGTGTCCCGGTAAAACATGTGTTTAAAAGGCATGCAATACTACATTGCATGCAAGGTGATTGATTTTACTCTCCTAGTAGTAGGATAATTGTACCCCTGCGTAGGTACCTTTCCTACCCCTCGGAAGGGTGGGGGGCTTAGTCCCTGTAGTCACACAGTCCTCAGGGGTCACAAACAGCCTGATTACCTATTTGGTCCCGCTCTCGCCCAGCTCTTCATGCCCCCGTTATCCCTTAGACACCTTCTCTCTAAATCTAGGGGGACACCATGCCTTTCTGCTGCACCCTTATATAGCTTTTTTACTTCATTCCTACAACAACTCAAATTTTTCACAGTAAACAGTAATGGTGGCCATCTCATTTCTAAAATTCCTACAGCCTGCCAATCAGAGGGTTCGCACTCGCGGGACGCTCTCGTTCGGGCAAGAGTGTGAAGGCGCATGTGAAAAATTTGCCTAACGGCCAATCACTGGCCTCCATTTTTTAATTTGTGCTCTAACACGACTCTCACGAGCCCAACTGCCAAAATATAATTATTTTTGACCCTTAAAATCTCAAAAACTACTGAACAGATTTACACCAAATAATGAAAAGCACAATCTGTGGACCACAATCTAACTTCCTGCCAAATTTGTTGTAATTCCATTCAGCAGTTTTTGCTGTAACCGGTCTTAAAGAAGTCTATGGAAATGCATGGGGATTTTGTGTTTTGGGACTCCCCTTTTTTGTCAGCCCCTGCTGAACAGAGCCCCCTGAAACATTCTAGGAAGGAGCTGAGGTGGATGAACCTTTTTTGGGGAAGGTTTTGTGAAGGTTGGTGAAATGGGGCCAAAGTTATTACCAAATCAAAAAACGCTCCATCTATGGAAAAGCAGACCTAACTATAACTACCTAGTGGCGACCACTACAGGGTAATATGTATACATATATATTTCTGTGTGTGTGTATATATATATATATATATATATATATATATATATATATATATATATATATATATACACATATATATATATCTTCAATTACTTTTCCGTCGTCGTCGCTCACAACATAGCGGGTGCCTCAGCTCGCGAGGACGGTCTTGCGTATACACTTCCACGTCGTCACAGAAAAACGCTGAGCACTCGAGGCTTTGCTATTTCTTTTATTTTAAAATCTTTTTATTGAGTTTTATGTAACATACAAATACATAAACCAAAAAGCAGCATACAGAGACTTTTTGTATAGCATTTTTTGATACAGCATGTTAATGTCGGAGACCTCAAGTAATCACATAAGGAAAGGAAGTTGAATAAAGGCAGTCTGCACGTTTAACCATCTCAATACGACTAGGCACAGAGTGTGTCCCGCACATCATCGTCCCTTCCTAGGGTGGGCTCCAGATTCAGCCCTCTATAGGTTCACCAGCCTGCCCATATTTTCTCCCATTTGCGTGGGCAGCCCCTTCCCTGATATATTGGCTTCTCATTAATAATGCAGCAGTCTAAATCCCGCTCCCAGTCTCCCACTTGGGGAACCTCAACCCCTCCCCATAATCTTGCTATGTTTCGCTTAGCCACTACAAGGCCTAATGAGAGCCAGATCCTGGCATATTTTGGTGGCGGCTCCTCTCCCCAGATATGTAAAATGCATTTCTTTGCGGTTGTCGGGGGGGTTCTCCAGTCACTGCTCCTATTATTTTCTGCAGGCCGATCCAGAAAGTCTGAATCTTTGAGACTTTGCTATTTCAATAGATTATTTGTTTTATTTAACGTGCAATCATCACAGAACTGACAAATGCATTTTGGCCTCCTGGCCTTTGTCAATGTCAATAAAACAACGTGAACTTTTACCTTTTAAACAAAAATGTAATTCATTGGGCAGTTTCACCAGTCAGCAGCATCAAAAACAGACTACATTCTATTTTCAAGAGCCCCTGATATCCATGCAAATGCGGTGGCCATTTTGTAATGTATAAAATCATTCGCTATTTAAATAGACAAACATCAGAGCCATCTATCCTGCATATCGCACGTGCTGCTTAAAAATTATTATTCAATCCAAAAGCAAATTAATAGCTGTGACAACTGTCAGTCACTGGCGCAAATAACTCATATCCATACTCTCAATTGATAGATTATATATAAATACATTTCCTTTTGTAATTCACTGAGCAGTTTTACCAGTCAGCAGCATCACAAATGGACTACATTCTATTTATAAGAGCCCCTCATATCCTTGCAAATGCGGTGGCCATTTTGTAATGTATAAAATCATTAGATAATCAAATGAACAAATATCAGGGCCATCTGTCCTGCATATTGCAAGTGCTGCTTAAAAAAATTTCAACCAAAAAGCAAATTACAAGCTGTGACAATTGTCAGCCTCAGGCGCAAATAATTCATATCTATACTCATGATTGATAAATTATACACAAATTTCCTTTTGTAAATAATGTGTAACACTAACAGTAATAATTAATCTAGATTTTATACCTTATCTCTGGACTTCAGATTTTGTAGATTACCCTGGATGGGCCTACCCAATATTCGATCCCTTTTATCATCTTCAAATTGATGTACACCCAAATTGTATTTTGTCAATTTATGTTCACATCACCCTTGTTTAGGGCATCTGAAAGGGTAATTCCTTCTCTATGTACATTTACTAGTTCTAATTTGAAGACTGAATTTGTTATTAACAATATAATCTAGGATTTCGCATGAAGTCAAGTGAATGAGAAAATAAAAAGTGAAAAAAATAAAACAATAAAAATGAGAAAATCGAAAGGTTGGAAATTCAAAATATCAAAAAAGTAGCCTCTCCTTAGCCTACATGTATCCAAAGTTCCTCCTCGGTGTTGAGGCCAACCAGCATCCTGGTTCTGAGTTCCACAATATATCTTGACTCCATCTGCCTGAGGAGTCTGACTCTGTCTCCGCACATAGCTCTGTGGGTCATCAGATCAATGCAGAAGATTCGCAATTTATCTCCTCTGTATTGATGAACTTCCGCAAAATGCCTTGCAACTGGATAGGTGTCATCCTGATTGTTTATGGCTCTTATATGTTCCAAGACCCATTTTTTGGCTTGGTGAACCGTGCTGCCAATGTATTTTTTGTCACAAGGGCATATCAGACAGTAAACTACAAAATCCGAGTTGCAATTTAATAGCTTTGTTATCCTCCTCTTATCCTTTCTGCCTGGGATTTCATATTCTTTCATTTTAGTACTGCCTCTGCACGGTGTACATTTGGTGCATGGATAAAAACCAGTTACCTCTGTCTTTTTTGCAGGTCTCTCCACATAGTGGCTGTGAACCAAAATGTCCTTCAAAGAGACACTTTTTCTGTGGGTTATATCAGGCTGATTTGCTAATTCTTTGCCCAATATTGTGCCTGTTTGGAGAATGCTCCAATGTCTCTGAATCGCTCCACGAATCTGTTTCGACTCAGTGGAGAAATTGAGTATTAATCTCACCTTCCCATTTATGTTATCCTTCCCATCTCTTTTCTGTTCATGCGTTAAAAAATCTTGCCTTTCTTTCTTATGTACTTTTTCACTTGCATTCCTTAACACTGTCTGTGAATATCCCCTCTCTCTAAATCTAGCCATAGTTTCTCCTTCAGCTTTGATATAATCAGCAGTAAGAGAGCAATTGCGCTTCGTTTGCAGGAGTTCACCAAAGGGAATACTGTTAATCAGGCTCCGTGGCTGCTGACTTTGGGCATGTAAAATAGTGTTTCCTGCCATGGGTTTTCTAAAGAGCTTAGTACATAGTTTATTGTTGGAAACAAAGATGGTGAGATCCAGAAATGGCACGTCTATCTTGCTTATCTGGCTGGTAAATCTTAGATTCAACTCATTCCTATTTAAGATAGAGATATACTCCTCAGCCTCCAAACGGGTGCCATGTCACACTATAAACAAATCTTCAATGTATCTTGCCCAAAGGGCAATTTTCTCCACCCATTTGTCATTGGGCTCCGCCCAGACCACGTGCCTCTCCCACCAGCCTACGAACAGGTTCGCATATATATATATATATATATATATATATATATATATATATATATACACATACATCTATGATTTTGTTTTTCGTATCTGCTATGCAAACGTGTGCTAGGGTCAGATGTGTATAGCATTTCGCACATCCCTTGATTTGGTAAAGTACTGGGTTTGCACCGAAAAAACTTTTTTACATATATGCTAAATCTACATTGCAATTTGGAAATTATTTTTCGAATTATTAGAATACTTACACTTGCTTCTTTCCTCACTTCTTGATGCACTTGTATGATAAGAAGCTGTGCACGATTGTACAAAGCATTTCATTTATTTTTTTACTGTCAAGTAGTAGATATATTTCTAATGATCCTACAGGCACATGCATCAAAGTAGGCTTTTGCGAGTCCTTAATTGCGATAATTAAGGACTCGCAATTAAGGACCTGCAAAAGCCTATGCATGTAGGAATCGCTATTAAATTAGCGATTCCTACATATTCCTTATTTGCAACTCGCAGATTGCGAATCGCAAATAAGGAATGGCGTCCCATTCATTCCTATGGGCCTGCAGGCCCATAGGAATGAATGGGAAGGTGCATGCGCAATTTGCGAGTACCAATAGGTACTCGCAAATTGTGCATGCAATTTCAAGGTGCAAGGGTGTCAAAAGGACACCCTGTTGCACCCCTGAAATAGTGATGTGCACCCATGTTGCGCACACACATGCCCCAAGGGCATGTGTGTGCGCAACATGAAACTTTGAAAAATGCACTTTAGTGCATTTTTCAAGTTTTTGCAAATTACCGACCAGTTTAATTGCTCGGTAATTTGCGGCCCCAAATAGCTGAAATCGCTATTTTAAAGTGGTTCTTGCATTGCATTTAAGGAATCGCAAATTGCAATTCCTTAATGTAATCGCAATTTAAGAAATCGCAATAAATTGCGAATTCTTAACTTGCGAGTGCCTTGAACCTTGATGCATCGGAAAAGCCCTTTTTGCGGGCGCAAACAGCCGATTTTTGCGAATCGCACCGTTTGCGCTCGCAAAAAAGGTTGATGCATGTGCCTGTTAGTGTTTTTAATTTAACATGTACAAAAATTTGTAAACAATTGTTAAAATAGTGTGTCGTGTGTGAATTGAATTGAGTAAAAAGAGGCAGGACCATCTATTAATTGCAAGATCACAACAAACAGAAAACATGAATCACGTTTGGTTTATCGTCTAAAGAAGACCTACAGACTGTCAATTAAAGATCCATGCCCTGCAGCCATTCCCTATGTGACCAGAGTGCAAAGCACACATGAGAGGAGATACTTTCACGCATGGCCACACGTGATCCTGCCAGGGAGAGAAGAATGCGATGTCCACAAAATGTTGATCATGAAATTGAACAAATTGTGTTTGTTCATGCCTCTAGTCTAATGCGGACTTATCAGTGCAATAGTCACTGCTAATTATATGACAATGTTATTTTTATTATTTTTGCTTAAATAGCTTTTTTAATAAGGCCTTTATAAATGTAGTTTTCTATGTTACCCTATTCGTGCATGCTACTGTTAAGTTATGTGATTTTTTAAAACATACCCTTTGCTCCAAAGCAGAAGTGTGCGTAGGGTTCAATTACCCACTGGGGAAATGCAGCCTCACTCATCAATTGAATGTTTTTTCCTCCATGAGGAAACATTGTTTTTGATGCAGAGCAAGCCCTTCCACTTCACCCCACAAGGTTTGAGAGTGTCCCTTTTCAGCCCTTTTCTGAAGCAAATCTCTGACTATTTCCAGGGTAGGAAAGGATCGGAGAAGAGTTTATGAACGCCCACGAGTTCACAAAGGTCCGGGCGTTTACACATTCTCAAGGCAAGCAACCCCTTGATTTCCCCCTCCCCTTCGTAATTGAATGTAGTCATGGCATACCATTGCACAGCAGTCAGGGGCGGCCCCTCCACTAGGGCGGAGGAGCGTCACCCACTACTTCTCGCAGTGCGAGAAGCAGAAACATAAAATGGTAAAACAACCATTTTATGTTTCTGCTTCTCGCACTGCGAGAAATCAGAATTGTTTGGTTGGGGGTTGCTGCTCTAGGGCAGGGGAGGAGTGGCTTGCCCACTGCTGAGGGCGCAGACTGTTTGGTCGGCCCTCTGGGGCCGACCAAACCAGTCATGCGCTCTCTGCCTTTTCTCCATGTAGGCTGCATGCAGCCTACATGGAGAAAATGGCCTCCCCATAGGCGCATGGCTGGTCGGCGTCCCGACCAATCACAACGCCACCATTGCAGCGTGTGATTGGCTTAGGGGAGGGGAGGGAGGCTGCCTGCTTCCTGATCCTGCCGGAGGCAGGAGAGCAGGAGAAGAGCAGAGACGACGCTGGACCGGGCCGGCGAAGGTAAGTTAACTTTTTTATTTTAATTTAAAATTAACCCCCCTCTTGCGACCCCCTGCCCCCCTACCCGCGAGTCATGCCGGCCGTGACTGACAGCAGTAGATGACTTTACACCTGTTGGGGATCCGTTTGTGGATCACTGAAATGCACAAATACAGGCAGTGCGGTCAGAAACATGTTTACAGCAGAAAATGGCCATTAAATAATGGGTCCAGAGTGCCTCAAATAAGACGTCTTACTGGACTTGAGTTTCATTACATTTATTTTGCCTGTTCCTTTTTTTTGTTCCCAAATGAAAAACTTCTTTAAGAAATTGAGGTAGGGGATATTCATAAAAGCTGTGAAAACCTCAGACTTGTTAAAAGGACCTGTGGTTTTCTGTGCAAATTGTTTGCATACTAATGACCTGATCTGTGACTATCAACAAAGTATGTGAAAACTTAATGAAAAATTTAAAAATAATAATAAGCAAAGCTTGTGGGCACTGATTCAGACCACATCACTACAAAACCAGTATCACCAGTTTAAACAGAAAAAAATGAGGTTATCACCCAGCTGACATTTAACCTCATTTATGTGTGACACATAAGCCAGTCCTGAAAATTTTGAAAACGCAAGCTACCCATTGCAGCATATGAAAAAATGTCCACAGCGTGGGCACTTATGTGTTTTTTCAAAGGGAAGCTCGAGTGTTACAATTGTTTATATATCACCAGAATGTTTACTGTTTCTCTACAATGCAATTTCATTCTGACAGCTCATAAAATCACCTGTGTGCACATTCATAATCAAATTTCATTGTAAAGGACACCAATACATACTTATCTTGTAAGAAAACACTAAAAAAAAAAGTACAACAATAAACGAACCTCTGCTGTAGCTGTTCTTGATTTTTGACATTCTGCATGTCAATGGTGTATTTCTCTCTAAATGTCATATTTATAGCTGCAGTAAAGCCCACAGCTCCTCCTAATTGATTTTTCATTCACATATCTGGCTTTTTAATAAGCTGGGTCGAACAGACATATTTGCAGAGCTTCACTCTGCTGTTGTGTACTTTGCACCAGCTGACATCAACAAGCATTTGTGGCGCTATTAGCTGCCCTTGGAGGTAGCGTAGTGCTTAATACAAGCACCTTTTAACACAACATGTGGGTAGAAAGAATGTTTGTGCACATTTGTTGTGTTGCGTTATGTTTTGGTGATGATTTGTTGTGTTGTTTTTAGTGCAGTTGTGGTTCTAATTGTTTCCTGCGTTTTGCCATGTTATGCTTTAGTCATGCATTATTTGTCTTTGGTTGATGTTGATTTGTTGTGTTCGTTTTTTTACTTAAGAGATGCCAGCAAATACTATGCAATTTCCAACCAAAGAAGTATGTTCCTTTAAAGTACATATGTCAAACAACCATGTATCACTGTCTAAGGTGGCTAAATACCCCTACTCTAGCTCTTCAACTGTCTAAGACAGCAGCCAGCCCAATGCTGTGGCATTTAAATCATCACTGCCAGTGCTTACTTAATGTGATATGTCCCACACATGTTCAGCCTCGTTTCCTTACATGGGACTCTGAAGTATGAGGGTAACGAAATCATAATCAAATGGATGGTGTCTTGCTGCTTGATTTTTCATTCTAGCAAATTTCAAAAATTAAGATTAAACAATTCGGAAAAATTACAGATCAGAAAACGTGTTTCAGTTATTTAAAACTATACCATTGATTTCATAAAAAGAATCACAATTAATAACATAATTATAAAAGAACAATAAAAACAAAAATAATAATAAATAGGAAACTGTTGCAAAGTCATCCTGTGCCCTGGGCACCCCCCAACTTTTTGCTGACTGGTACTGGTGGTAACTGACTCTGACTGACCCTGGGTTCTGCCTAACCAGGCCCAGGGCCAGTGCTATGCTGAAAGAGACACATTTAGAATACAGTGAAAACACCTACGTACACTAGGGTACGCTATGGTATGGGGTACCTCTGTGATTGGCATGACCTACCCTATCAGACCCTTGTAAATAATAGGGCAGGGGGATTGAAACTACCTAGAAGTCCCTAGTACACAATAGGGCATGGCAGTTTAGAGGCCAGCAGCTTTTTCTGCACTTGCATGTGTGCACTGCTGAAGCCTGAGGTCATTTAAAAAGTGGCTCTGGGTGGCAGGACTGCTTTTAAAAAGTAAATTGTGCCCAAACTCGACTTTGGTGTTTGGGGCACTTAAAAATGGATAACCTACAATCTTTTGGCATATTAGGAGCCCCCAGGGTCTCCCCTAGGTGTCCCAGGGGTGAGGGGTCAGGTATTTATAAGGTTGACCCTTATAAAAATGAGTTTTATATGCCCTGGGTTAAGTGAAATTTCACATTTCACTCCCGACATTGTGATAAAGTGCTGCCCAAATTCGACGTTGATGCTAGGAGCACTGTGGAGGGAGGATCTGCAAGATTTCTACAGATTCAGAACCCCTAAAGTCTCCCCTAAGTGGTCCATGGGGTGGGGGTCCTGTAGATATAGGCGGAGTACTTGTAAAATATGTTTTTATAAGGCCTGGTGCTGGAAAAATGGCTCAAGTCATTTTTCCCATTGTAAATCCCAGGCCACATAGGTTAACATGGCAACAGGTTATTAACTAATAACTCCTGATAGGGGAATGATAGAACTTCCATTCAAAGACTTCCCAGAATGGTAGTGATAAATCCAACAATATGATATTGTTGAATTTCTCCTAAAATGTACAGACAAGAAGTTATAAGACTTTCTTGTTTGCAGGTTCAGATTCAGCCTTCCAGTGGTCTGTCCTGATTGGTCAGAGTTAAGTGGATTAGCCAGGCTGCTTTGAAGAGGTGATAAAGAGCCCCTGGGGTTAACCAGCTCTGCTGGGAGGGCAGTGTGCTGCTACACAGGAATGCCAGAGCCGGGGGAGGAGTCGTAAACCATGGTCTTCAAAGGAAAGGGGAAGGCTTCAGTGTCAGTTACCACTCTACTCTTTTGACCCCAAGCCAGAGCTAGGATTAAGGAAGGAATGAGCAGATGCAAGGGGGAGAGTCTATCGAAATTAGCCATCCTAGGGGTGTGTTTAGCCAGCTCTTAACTCCCTGTTGGAAAATCAGCCATTTTGAATTTGGAGGATTTGGTGCACTCTGGGACAAAATAATGCCACACTCTACAGGATGTGGTCATAACCTAGGGGAGTTACCCTGCCCCCATTGGTCATGAGTGACCTCCTGCTTGACCCAGAGAACTTGGAATAAGTATCTGAGAGGGGCAGAGCCTCTCAGATCTGCTGCTTGAAACTTAAGAAAGCAAGACGTTGTGCCATGCTGAGAAGTTTGATGTGCAAGTTCTAAGGCCTGCCCTCTGAAGACTGCACCATCTGGAACTACAGCCTGTGGACTACCTTGCTGTAAAAGAACTAAAGAGTGGACTCCCTGCAAGCTGCAGGTTAACAGAGCTCACCTGGAACATCACCACCAAGGATCCTCAACCTGGAGAACTACCAGTGGATATGTAAGGGTTTTGTCCAAGTGGATTGTGGGAACTGAAGTCCTCAAATTTCAAGGACCATCTTGGAGCTTCCAGACCCTTGGAGTGAGTTTGAGACACTTTGGGACCCTTTGGGGAACTTCAGGAAGAAGTTCCAGATGTTTGGAGAACCTTGGAGCAACTTTGGAAAAAAGCTCCATAGGGGGACCGACTCAACCTGGCCAGCCAAGCCGCCTGCCTTCAACCGCGAGCCGGCCAAGCCATCCAGGTTCATCCCGCTGAAATCTCCGTAGGTCCAACTTCCAGAGTTTGACCGGGAGTAGGCGAAATCCAAGGCCGGCGAACCCTCACCGAATCCGGCCTGGTGAAGAGCATCGAGGGACCCTGCGAGAAAAAGCTCCAGAAAAGTTTCTAAGTCCGAAGGTAAAAACTGTGACCGGGACCTACCGCGAGGGGTAGCCGCTCAGGGCTCCATTGCGGTCGGCCTGAAACTTTGACTTTGAGCCGGTCTATCGCGACCAGATATCCCAATATGGTGCTATAAATTTCTAAGTGCTATAAAGTGATAAATCTTTAAAAATTCATATCTCTGGTTCCCTACATTGGATTTTTGTCGTTTTGGTGTCATTTTAAAGGTAAAAATATGTCCTATTTTTATAAATTGGTGTTGGATTTTTATTGCGCATTGTGTCTTAATTATTTTCTGAATTGGTGTATTTAAATGCTTTACATACCTGTCTTTGAAGTCAAGCCTGCCTGCTCGCAGCCTAGCTACCAAGGGTTGAGCATGGGAATAATTTTTTAAGACCTATGCTGAGTCCTATCATGTGTTAGTGGCCTTATTGCCAGTGGCAGATATACATTTGCCCCTACTAATAATTCACTTTCCAACAGAAACACATGAAGGATAGATCATAAAGGTGTGCAGGCTATTCGATCTGAAACCCTGTGCATTGTCATTAAAAATATTTAGAAGAGCAGTGGAAGCAAACAGAGGAGAACAGTTGACAACTCTTTAGTACAGGGTCTATGGTACAAGGGATAACCTATAACACGAACAGGGTAGGGGAGGGTCCAAGGGAACTAATTTAAAGACCAACGAGGTGAGTATCCCCTAATTCTAATCAATAATAACACCAAACAACCTCAGGTCTACGTTAGCACACAGGAAATTCACATAAAACGATGTACATGAAATGGTAGAAGGACTGGAGTTTACTCAAAATCTCCCCTATAAAAAGGGGATAATCCCTTTAAGGACGATAACCCTCACCCACCATAGGTGGCATGCTTCATCATATGGGTTTCTCCTCCCAGTAGGAAACCTAGTCCTACTGAGGGCTACAACTCCTCACTGTGAGGTAGGAGCTCAGGGATGTTTTGTTTTGCGATGGTCACAAACTATCTAGGATGCTAAAATCCCATATGTGAATGATGAATGTGGTGAGAGTGCAGCGCAATAAAGCGTGATAGTGAATATGTGAAGTGGTGAGATAAAACTACCTAATGGATGCAAAAATAAATCTTTATTGACTTTGCTCTCACTGGTAGGATTAAAAAAGCAGTGCAAAGAGTAGTATTGATTTAAAACTACTCAATGGGTATAGGTCGACATGTTTCAGCCTTCTAATGATCAATATAATGTATCCAGGCTTTCTTCAGGACCAAGATAAATCTGAAATTGCTGCTGCTAAATCAAAGTGATAAACATATATCAAAGAATATGTATAATACAGAACCAGTAATCCTATATGGTGATGTCAGGTGTTACTGGAAATATCCATGTAGTTAGGATAAGTAGCCTCACCTCTACCTGGGAACAGCTCAGGGAAAAGGGGCCCCGCTCTCTCCGTCGGTACCCCGTTGCGGTACAGAAGCTGCGACCGGAGGTTCTGTACCGCGACGGGGTACCGGGGTAACTACATGGATATTTCCAGTAACACCTGACATCACCATATAGGATTACTGGTTCTGTATTAAACATATTCTTTGATATATGTTTATCACTTTGATTTAGCAGCAGCAATTTCAGATTTATCTTGGTCCTGAAGAAAGCCTGGATACATTATATTGATCATTAGAAGGCTGAAACATGTCGACCTATACCCATTGAGTAGTTTCAAATCAATACTACTCTTTGCACTGCTTTTTTAATCCTACCAGTGAGAGCAAAGTCAATAAAGATTTCTTTTTGCATCCATTAGGTAGTTTTATCTCACCACTTCACATATTCACTATTACGCTTTATTGCGCTGCACTCTCACCACATTCATCATTCACATATGGGATTTTAGCATCCTAGATAGTTTGTGACCATCGCAAAACAAAACATCCCTGAGCTCCTACCTCACAGTGAGGGAGTTGTAGCCCTCAGTAGGACTAGGTTTCCTACTGGGAGGAGAAACCCATATGATGAAGCATGCCACCTATGGTGGGTGAGGGTTATCGTCCTTAAAGGGATTATCCCCCCTTTTTATAGGGGAGATTTTGAGTAAACTCCAGTCCTTCTACCATTTCATGTACATCGTTTTATGTGAATTTCCTGTGTGCTAACGTAGACCTGAGGTTGTTTGGTGTTATTATTTGCAAGGGATAACCTTCCAGTGTTGATAATACACAAATTTCTTGGCTTAAAA
Source organism: Calotriton arnoldi (assembly GCA_963921515.1). Taxonomy (NCBI): domain Eukaryota; kingdom Metazoa; phylum Chordata; class Amphibia; order Caudata; family Salamandridae; genus Calotriton; species Calotriton arnoldi. Next base: position 808,376 of record CAWUFW010008788.1, on the reverse strand, counting down.
CACTGATTTTGTAGTCTTTCACCGAAATCACATGTGCTGTGGAGAGTACAAGTAAAAGAGCTACGAAAATGACTGCAATACATATAAAATATAGGTACTGGGGAGAATTTCAAAAATGCCTTGCGCTTTTGTATTATAACTCATGCAAGCAGGTAAAATTTAGGATAGGCTACTGCCTTAAATTGATTAAACCTGTCACGCATTTATTAAACTCCATTATTAGCTGAGGATGCACTCCATTAACATAAAAGATGACCACACAGTGACAGGAGCAGATATTATGCAAGAAAAAAGACGTCCTTAGCCATTATCTTCGCTCTCCTAGTAATGCTGGCCAGGTACAGCCCATATGTACCAATGACTCACCTTTTTATTTGCAAAGTCTGCATTCATTAATATTTGGTTTTGACTCACATGGCAATTAAAAGCTCAATGTTGGGATTTGCCTAAATTGCAGATACTTTAGCTTTACTTTACAAAGTACTGGACAGGGCTCACCTAAATATTTTTGGGTGCGGAGTTATTTGTAGCTGTTGATAATGTATGGAGATTCCAACATGTGAGAGTATTCACATTTTTTATCTTGAAAAACTGCCTTCTCCAGAATACCTTTCCTGTATAGGTCCATGCCATTATTTGACCAGGAAAGTGAATTGTTACATAGTCACAAGTCAATCCTGCTATCTAGGCAGATAGCTCAATGGATTCAGTGCCTTCTGCAAAATTCTGTGGGAGGCCTGCTGGTGCCTTGTAAAAATATTGTCAAGAGCTGACTAAAAGGGTCATTTGGAATTTGGCAGAACCGTGACTGCTCCATAAAATTGTGGACACACTGTTTTGCCAAATTCACAGTTCCCCAGATCACTTTACAGGTGAAGAAACTGTGTGGTTTCCAAATGTGGTGACCAGCTGTGGAGCCTCAGCTGGCTATAGGGCCACAATCCTTTGACCTGACAGCCTGGCTACCACAGTGCTGTCATGTCACAATCACAGTCAGCCAGTCCTGTTCAGGGCAGAGTGACTGTGAGAAATGTGTACTGCCCCAAGTAATCCCCCTTGATTTTTCACTTTTTTGACCAACTGGTTTATGCACTTCTGCCGTGAGTCTCACTACCTGAATCTCACTCACTGTAAGGACTGTTGGAATCGATTAAGAATGTCTTCTTTGAAGATAAGGTCCTCTGCTGTGCAGCTAGGATAAGAAGGTCTGGGTTGGTAGCATGTGAACACATGTTCCCATGCGTATGAACATGAGTGAGTGATGAATGTGTGAGACTACCGTCAAACTCAGTCCAGTTTCTGCACACAGATAGCCGGTTGCAGAGGTGACCCTTCTTGGATTGGTGGTGGTCTGTGCAGCCCTTATAATATGAGAGGGCATTAATATTCTGAGTATGTACCTCTGTAGTGCTTCACTGAAGTACGTAGAGTGCTACACTGTATTGTACACTATGGGCTAAATCTACACCAAAGTACAGTTTTCCCTTAGTTAGGCATAGAGACCAGTGTGATGCACCAATCCTATGGTAAAACAGGATACTGAATGCAGATCTGACATTAATTTCCACATATTTGCACTCTTTAGAACCCTTTAAGATTTATCATTTTCTCTCACTCCGCTCCTAATTAGATTTGGGCCTTTGAATCACCCTGCTGAGCAAAGTTGACAAAGGCCAGAATGCCATCCTGATACTTCTTGATTTGTCAGCGACTTTCAACACAGTGTCACATGCTTTACTATTACACCACATTGCCGAGTTTGTAATCTGTGGTCGTGCTTTGTGATGGTTTCAATTATGGATTGCAGATAGGAAACATGGATTCATGACTGCTCATTTCAGCTCAGAGGATAAATTGCTTAAACACGGAGTCCCCAAGGGAACATCTCTTAGCCCAACACTGTTTAATTTTTACATAAAGCCATTGATCTCCCTTATTGAATCTTTTGAGACCACTGCTACTTCATATGCAGATGATACTCAATTGATTCTATCTTTAGATGAAAATTCCTTATGCTCTGAATTAAAATTGCTTCTGAGACCAGCGCCAGGATGCCCCTGGGGGCAGCAGTGTGCTTAACAACTAACCACTTCATTCATTAGTTCAAGTAAATTATCCGCAGTCCACCTGGAGGATCAAAGACCTTCCCACTCATTTGGTCCATTACCTGGAAATTAGGCCTGCTGCTGGAAGAGGAGAGGATGGGGATGGAATCAGCATGTGCTACTTACCTTTCATACTGCTCCTGGCCTTCGAAGGCTCAACCCTACAGATACAAAGGAGGGTAGCAGGACCTCTGGAGACGGTTGCAAGAGGGGTTGTCCTTTGAAGTTTTGGAGGGAAGAGACAATGCAGCAGTGTCAGTTAGGGGCAGGCCTTATACTCTCAAAGAAGGTTTTTCGAGACACTATTTGATGGTAGCATCTTGTAACTTTTCAAAATGCGGCACTGGAGGCTTGGGGCAGGAGTGGAGTGACGATTGTCTCCTTAGGATTAAGGAGAAATGCCTACCTTTTGGAACTTTTCACCCCCATTTAAAAACCCTGCACAGGGGACAGACATTTGAGAACAGTCTGGACCTGGGGTAAGTGACACTGGAGGAGTGCCCAAATAGAGGAGAGAAGACATTTGACACCACTTCAAAGATGGACTCAATGACTTCTGATTTCATTCATCACAAGGGACTAGAACTTTCTTCTCTAGGGCCAGTGGTGCTGGCTCCTTACACCTTCTGGGGACAGCAGAGGGATGAACCTGCTGGGGGGACCTTGGAGAGTTCCACTGGATCGTCTGTGGACTGGTCCTGTAGGGTTGTGAACTCCAGAAGGAAGAGGCCCCTGACTTTCATTGACCTGGGCGCTCTGCAAATGCCAAAGTAGGCCGCGGCACCTGAAAGGTGCAGAGAGGAGGTGATGCTTAGGAAGACCACAGCCCTAGAGAGGTGTCAGGCACCCATACAGGAGACGGGTCCTGTGTGAAGATGGAGAGCAGAAAAAAATCAGGCTTCACAAGACGTGCAAAATTTAGAAATTAGGAGGCCAGAAGAAACCACTTGTGGTGGCTGGAACATGACCCTAGGAGCAAAACGCAATTTTCACTGTGCAGTGAATCATTCTAGGTATTAATGAATGTCACTGTATAGTGGTAACATACTTAGTGGTTTTAATGGAGTTGCATTGGTTTATCATGATACTTCTACTTTTATTATTGTGGTGACACACTGACAAAGCCAGTAGGCCTGACTTTTGATAACTACATCCCCATATACGGGGGCTAGTATAATCGTGGGGGTATTGCAGTTTTTGGTTCAGAGTTTGCTAGCAGTGTGAACTGTTAAGAGGGTGTCACCATAGGCATTTACCCCTGTCATGATTTATAAATTTGCAAATTATTGCATAATATTAGGTTTTGCGGACATAATAAAGTTATTTTTCTTTTATACATAAAAGCACTGATGGATATGGTTTATTGAGTGTGTTTGTTGTGTACCTGCGGTCCGGGATACTAGCCCACACCTCCTTCCATGTGTAGGGCTTGGACTGCACTGCCTCGCTACCTTAATAGAGTCAAGAGCTACAACAGGTTACTTGAGTCCTAGAAGAGGGAATGTTGTGGCCTTATTACTTGTGAATGTCCCCACTTCCTTTGCAACTAATAATCCACTTTCTGACAGTGACTGTCAATCATTTTCCCTGCCTGGAACCACCATGCCAGACACGGTTGTCCTGGAAACGGAAATCATACACTGTCCCCCACACACACAAGGTGAATGCTTCCTGTGCACATTGGGCACTTTTATATTGCCCTGCAAAAACATATTCCCCTATCAGGAAAGCATGGGTGAGCCCTCCTCTCCAAGAGGCTAAGTATCCTTCCCCTAACAACAAATATCATTGGATCATATCAAAATTGAGCACTTGCCAATGGAAAAATCAGGAAAAACAGTACACTATTTTCTTAAACAAATCTCACGGTGTACCACTTTTAAAGTCTACCATCTTGAAGTTTTGATCATGCCCACAATGACTTGACCTGGAAACTGACCCTAAATACTGTCTTTCCTGTCTGAAACAGACAGCCACTAACTCGTTGCCAATACTATATGAACAATTCTACTTTCTTCGAAAGGTCTACATTCTGCAATGCTGTTGTGTTCTGTGTCTGGAGCTTTCGCCAAATTGTTTGACTGCTAAAAGTCACAGAAACAACTGCAGAAAAGAGCCCAACAGTACGGCTTCCGTGTGCCTACATCCCATTGGACAGACATTACAGAGAGGAGCTAACACTGGCACAAAGGCTATCGTACAAATAGAAGACTTTGAAGAGAAAACATTCTCATTTGGCAACCAGAACAAAATGTTCCTTCAAGAAACTGGAATCTTGTAGTGCTCCTTTGCGTGCGGTCTGCAGATCTTCCAACAAGAGCATAATTGACAAATGGTGGTGCTGCGATAAATGCCATTGCTACTGAAAACTATCATATTTACACTCATAAATGCAATTTGAGAATTTTTACAGACCCTTAATTAAACTTACTATGATGGAAAACCTTCAAATATGTGTGCCCAACCAACAAATAACCTAGATGACCGCATGGTATTGCTTGCCTACTAATTTCACTGCACCCCCCAACTCAATCTAGTTTGCAGGAGCAACTTCCACCGTCTGTGACAACTTAGCGTGCCCCCTTCAATCTACTCCCTCTATTATCTCCCTGATTCCTTTTACTGCAGCTGCAAGAAAGATCCTAATTCAGGATATTGTGTGGGGAGTGTAAATCAGGTCATTGGCAACTGCAACAATGAATACCTCATCTGGGAGCGGCGGTGTGCTATATATTTTTCTGCCCTATGTGACTAGGGTGCGGTGGTGGTGGGTTTTGGTGCTTGTGCCGCTCTTTATTTTGCACCTCAGCTCTCGTGCCCTCAGGTATAAGCGGGCGCCCGAGTCTGCATTAAGCCTGCGGCTTACCTGTGTTGCGGTCTCCCTGCTGCTACTATCTCCCCCGCGGGGCGGTTCCCAGGGATGTTTATGGTCACGGGATGCCCGTCATCGGCGTGCCGCGTCAAGGGGGCGGTACCGGTTGCTTGGCAACGGTGTCTCTCATTCCTTTAAAATGTTTGTTCCTCCTCCTTGTCAGCAGTTGTGTTTTTGAGACCATGGAGGGTAAACGCTCTGAGAAGCGTAAACATAAGTCTTCTGGTTCAGAGTCTGAACCTGCTTCCTCCCAGCAGCCTGTGGGCATGGATCTTGATGTCCTTCAGGCAATGATTAATAAGGTGGTGCACTCTGCTTTTGCGGCTCGGGATGGGCCGGTGCCTCGAATTCCCAGTTACTTCTCAGCCTGACCCGGACTCTGATGGTTCAGATGAGGAACAGCTGAGTTGCTTTGTTAAAGGCGCTGAATTGAAGGAGGTCATGACTCACTTGAAGGACAATTTAGCCTTTCAGCCTGTTGTTCCTCTGGGTGAGGAGAAAGATTTTTTCTCTCAGTACCGCCGAAAGGAGCCTGACGCTCTTCCCATCGATAAGGCCGTCCGGGGGCTTCTGTCCAGGGAATGGTCTGATGTCGAGAAAGCTGGGTTCCCTTGGTTCCTTGCAAAGAACTACCCTCTTCAGAACTTCCTGACAGAGTTTTCCCCTAAAGTGAAAGTGGACTCTCTGATGATGGGTCTAGCCTTCAGTGGTTCCCTAATCTCAGAGGACGCCTCTCCTAGCGATCCAGATGGTAAGAAGGTGGACAGTGCTGACAAGCGGGCTTACTCTGCCGCTAACTTTTCCATCAGGGCGGGTGCTTACACCTCATATGTGGTTCAATACTCCTGCATGATTTTCAGGCCTTATCTGAGGACCTCCAGCAAGGGGAGGACGTTAATTCCTGTCTGTGTATTATGGAATTACAGGTTCACTGTTTGTCTGACATTACATTTGGCTCTCTGTCCGCTGCAGCAGCCATTTCTGCTTCCATTGTTTCTGCTCGTTGGAACATCTGGATGAGGTCGTGGAAGGCGGAGGCCTCCCAGAAGTCCGTCCTGTCATGCTTGCCTTTTGATGTGGCTAAGTTGTTTGGACCTCAACTTGAGGTTCTGCTGAAGAAGTCGGTGGAGGATCGTAAACTCCTGACGCCTCTGCGGCCTGCTCTGAGAGGTCGGGGGTTTGGTTATATGCAAGCGTTTGGGAATCCCCCCTCGAAGGGTCCCTCCCAGCCCTTTCGTGGGAGGGGTCCTTGCCGTGTCACCCCCTTCTCTGCTAAGTCCCGGTAACAACTTGCGGGTGCTGCCCTTACCGATTGCACTCCAAAGTCCTGGCTATCTCAGGGCGGGCGGACAAATTGGACAGTTTTCTTCTGCTTGGGCACGTGACGTCACCGATTCCTGGGTTTTCCGCCTAGTGGTCGAAGGTTATTCTATCAACTTCTCTTCTCGGCCTCCAGATCTTTTTATCCCCACCCGACTCCTCGGAATCCTCTGAAGCTACTGGGGTTGAAGCAGGGGATCTTGGATATTCTCCAGAAGGGTGCCATAATTCCTGTTCCCGGGGACGAGTTGGGACAAGGTCGCATCTCTCTGATGTTCCTGGTGCAGAAGGCTTCAGGGAGTTTCTGCCCCGTTCTGGATCTCAAGACCGTGAATTCCTATGTGCCTTACCAGAGATTCAAGATGGTGAGTTTACAGAAGATTGTGCCCCTTATTTCCCCTGGGGCCTTTCTCTCATCCTTGAACCTTTTGGACGCTTATTTCCATATTCCTGTGCATCCTCTCTTCCAGAGGTATTTACAGTTCTTTGCCCTGGGACAACACTTCCAATTTTGTGTCCTCCCCTTTGGTTTGGCCTCCGCCCCTCGGGTGTTTACAAAGGTCCTAGCTCCCCTGGTGGGTCTGTTGCATGCACGGGGGTACTTTTGTTTCCCTACCTTGATGACTGGTTAGTTTCTTCCTCGTCTTTCCATAAGGCCCAGGAGGATGTGACGTTGGTGCGGAATTGTCTGGAGTTCCATGGGTTCCTTGTGAATCTCAGCAAGTCCCACCTCATCCCGTCTCACGAACTCCAATTCATCGGCGCTCTCTTCAATACCCAGTTGGTGATGGTGTTTCTTCCTCCAGCTCACCAGCTTTGGCTCAGATCTCGTCTGAAGTCCCTCCTGTCTGCCCAGCCGGCTTCCGCAAAGGATTGGTTGCGGGTTCAGGGGGACACGGCTGCTTCCCTTTTCCTGGTTCCTTGGGCTCGCAGACACCTCTTCCATCTGGTGTATCACCTTCTGTCTCACTGGAATCAGGGGTCCCAGGATTACGATGACTCAGTTCCGGTGACTCCCACCATTTCTCTCCAGCTCTGTTGGTGGCTGCTGCCAGACAACCTTGTGAAGAGGGTGCCCCTGGACCCTCCTGTGCCCTGTTTACCGATGCCAGCCCTTGGGGTTGGGGGGCCACCCTCAGGACTCTTTCTTCTCAGGGTCCTTGGCCCCCCGCGGAGAGCTGGATGTCTTCGAATTGTAAGGAACTGGCAGCGGTGTTCAAGGCTCTCCTGCACTTTGCCTGTCATCTGAAGGACAAGTGGGTTCTGGTCTGGATGGACAATCAGGAGGCCCATGCCTCTTTGAATCATTTGGGGGCCACTCACTCTCCTGGCGGAGATTGGGGCTTGGCCGGAAGCCAACCTCCTGGGACTGACGGTGATCTATCTGCTAAGGAGGAAGAATGGGCATGCGGATCAGCTGAGTAGCCTTCTTCCTTCCTCGGTTTCTCTGTCCCTGTCTCCTCTGGTCTTTCGGTAGATTTCGGGGTGGTTCGGGAGGCCTTGGTTTGATCTTTTTGCCTCCCCTCAAGATGCTTTTCTGCCGAAGTTTTGCACCCTTCTTCCTTGCAGGGAGGCGTGGTGGGTGGACGCCCTGAGTTTCCCTTGGCCTCAGGGACTTCTCTATGGCTTTCCTCCTTTTCCCCTTCTCAGCAGGGTTTTGGCAAAGATCAGGGCGGAGGGGGTGGTGGTGCTGTTGGTGGTCCCCTTTTGGCCTCGCCAGCCTTGGTTTCCCCTCCTGCTTCGTTTGGCTGTTGCTCCCCCTTGGAGGTTCCCGCTGTCCCCTTCTCCGCTCCACTTTCCTCACCTGTCTCGTCAGGCTCTCAGCCTGTTGGCGTTGGGGGTTTGGAAGTTGAAAGGCGACGGCTAGTATCTTTGGGTTGTTCCTCAGAGGTGGCACTGTCCATACAGAATTCTAGGAAGGTCAGTACCCTTAGGGTTTACGAACGTCACTGAAAGAATTTATCTGCTTGGTGTTTTTCACAGGGGTTTCTCCCTGACTCTTGTGAGGGGGGTTTTGTGCTTGAGTTCCTCTTTTTTGCATGGGCTGTCTGTTTCTACTCTCGGCAGCCAGTGGTCCGCCATTAAAGCTATCAGGGATGCCTCTAGCCTCTCTTTTGAGTCCTTGGCTTCTCGCCTTCTTAGCAATTTTTTTCTTCTATGGCCTGTCATTGCTTCTCCTGTTCCCCCCTGGGATCTTCCTCTGGTCCTTCATGCCTTGCGGTGCTCCCCATTTGAGCCCCTGCCTTCTGTGTCTCTGGAGTTTCTTACCCTGAATGTGTGTTTTCTGGTGGCTATTACCTCAGGGAGGCATTTGGGGGAGCTTGGCGCCTTTCTTTACCATCCTCCCTTCTTGCGTTTTTTTCCTGACAAGGTGGTCCTTCGCCCTGACCCGGCCTTTTTTCCCAAGATGTCCTCTCCTTTCCATTTGTCCCAGGATATTGTCCTTCCGGCTTTTTTTCCTCACCCTTCTACGGAGGAGGAAATCCTGGATTTGACGAGGGCTCATGTTATTTACCTTGAGCGGACTACCTCCCTTCGCCAGGTGTTTTTTTTGGTTTGTCACCTTTGGTGTTGCCCGGAAAGGTCATCGCCCTACGACGGCTACTCTTTCGGCCCGCTATTTCCTTGGCCTATCTTCAGTCTGGAGTTTCTTTTCCTCCAGTCATTCAGGGACGTTCCACCCAGGGTGTGGCTTCCTCCTGGGCTTCTTTTAAGGGCACCTCCTTGAAAGATCTTTGTGCGACGGCAAATTGGTCCTCCCCTCATACCTTCATCTCCCATTATAAATTGTGGATGGGGGAGGTGTTTTCTGGGGATTTTGGTTCTGCTGTCCTTGCTGCTGTTCACTGATTGTGCTTGTCTGCAAATAAATTTCCTTGGCAACCTTTGGTTGTCTGTTTCTTTTGTTCGTCTGGCGCTTGGGTATACGCTCCTGGGTGACTGTGACGAAGAAGACGGAGGAGGAAGGTAATGACTCGGTTACTTACTTACATAGTCTTCCTCGTCACAGTCATGATCCCTCCCTCCCAACCTTGATTGTGGAGGGACGAACAAAACTTTTGCTTTTTCCTTCTGGTTGCTTCTCTGCTTGTGGGTATTGCAGGATGTGTTCTGAGGTTACCCCGCCCTTATAGGTCAGGTGACAGTTACTTCCTGTCAGGCCGCCATGTTGGGTGGGGATTTTTTTTATATGGGTGAATGCTGTGCCTGGAACACGTAGTGCTCTTGGGTGACTGTGACGAGGAAGACTATGACTCGGAGTAATGAAGATTACCGGTAAGTAACTGAGTCAGTTTTAATGTCGCAAACATTTCCAACATCCATATTTAGTGAAGTCAATTTTGACTTTGTAACTCAGGCACAGGGGAATTACTGCCACTGTGTTTATTTCCCAAGGTGGCTCCCACCATTCACCCAGAATCTGCCATAGGACATTAAGTCTCACCTCTATGGCTGACACCTTTAAAGGAGGAAGATGTTCCTCCACTAGCAGCTCACCATAATATCACCAATCAGGCACTTTATCTCTTACATGAATTCCAACCATACCAGTTGGTTTCAGCAGTCAACTAGGACTTTGGAATCACTCAGCATCCTCCAGTAAGCCATAAAGTGGGAAAAGTTTGCAGACACACTTAAGCCCGTTTTGAACCTACTGTGAAAGTAATCACTAAGGGCCTGATGTATGGGTTGACGGAAGGAGCAGGGTCTGTAAGGATGGTGAGGACATTACCTCCACCATTTCGAAGGTACTCAATTAATCAAATTGAGAGAAGACTGCCGACCCAGTGGTCATTGCTGTACATTTAAAGCAACTGCCATCATGGTGTACAGATTACAGAGATCATTCCTGACCTGGCAAATGATACATCTGGTCCTTTGTTCCCTTTCTTAAAGCATGCATGATTATTTAGAACCTTAAAATGTAATGTTCTTGCAATCTGCTGTCTTAACAAATCTGTTTGCACATATAAGGCCTAATCTACAAAAGCCTTTTGCAGCTGCAAAGTCTGAAATCCGTATATGCAAAAACTACATCCCAAGTCATAAAAGCTACTTTATGAATCAGTAAAGTGATTCAAACTAGCAAAGTAACTTTTTCAACTATTCCAGAATTTCAAACAAGAGGGCAGTGATTCGAGTGGATTTGAGTGTCAGTTAAATGTATCAAAGGTTTGAGACCACAATTGCTGTCGCAATTACGTCAATGCCTGATTCCTAGTAAAAGGACCGCCTACTTTATATTCCCAACTGAAAGCGAGGCTTTTAACAGTCTCAGTATGAACATAGACTGAATCCCACACTGGCCTCCAAGGTGCTCTTGTCTTCAGGGTATCTTGAAAGGACAGAATAAAAAAGGCATACTTTGTTTGCAAGGTGCATATACATAGAAGAGTATTCTGTTGATTGTTAAGTGCAGGCAGTATTGCATATGTTTTACAAGCAAGGGGCATGGGGACCATCTCTTCCCTTGTGCCTGTAGCTTGCTTGCCTTGCTCTCCAAGGAACTCTGCTGCTTTGCTGTTCATCAGTTAACAACACATGCTTTGGAAAGATTAAGAGGCTGATTTAGAGTTGGCTTGCAATGCAGAATCCTCCACTTTCTGGACAATGCGCAAAATCGATTGAAGAATCAACCATTTAAATATTCTCCTTAGGAATAGTATTTTAGAGGAAATTCTCTGTTGGCTTTTGCATTTCAGCCAGAATTTTGAGAATGTTCCCCTACCATCCGATCAGGCCCATAGATAGTCCTATGAGGTTGCATTATCAGCATGGAGCTAGGGAGTATAGGTTACTTTGTCAGCATTTAGCTGACATTGAAGTGTTTTTGGCTACTCTATAAATAATACCACATAAAATGTAAAAAGAAAAATACATTTGCCATTTAAGATACTGATGCTACCTCAATGCCCATCCGACCGGGAACACACTGAGTGGGTGCATGCTTGAGAATATTACGATTGCGTGTACAATTTAAAAAAAAGATGAAACCGGCTAGGAACAGTCATGCCGCCTCCTCCAATCTAATGCATGCCGAATATGTTGCGTTGTGGTTAACCCTTGAAAGTTTTAGGGTTCCATTAGTGGCTATTACAATAATTGTCCAATTTGAGAATTGTTTGATTCTGGGTCTAACTATGTAACACTTCAATGTAAGTTTTGTCACTGAATTTTAATTGCTTATGCTATACCTCTGTCAAACTAGTACATTTTCTAAAATGTTGTGCCAATGTTGTTACAATAATCTATGAAGTTTTTCAACCTTAAAGTGTACTGCTAGGTTTCCGGGATTATGGTACTTTGTTTACATTCGAAAATGTCTCCATTAATACCTGTCAGATGTCCACAAAAGGATACCTGGCATGAGTAGTTTGTTATACTACTGTGTAACCAATACTCCGTACAATTGTGCAGTCGGAAACCCCGCAGAAGGGGTGGGCGGAGGAGGAATCAAGATGTGGTTCACCTTGAGAGTTTGTGATCACAAACTCCTTTCCAACCCTTTCTCTCACAGGAAATTGTCATAGATTTACTCCTGCAAAGAACTGGACTAACTCTCATTTTAGGGTGGGAAGTGGAACAGAATATCCCCAAATTTCAAGTACGTGTAAGAAAACTTTTTTCTTTAAATAAAAAAAATGATGTTCCCCACTGAAGGGAAAAAACTGCATTTTCCTAGCAAGCTGCCTTTCCCCAACTTGTAGTTGTATCGTGTGTACAGCTCAGCACTGTGGAATATCAAATGTCACATGACATTCACAATAGCAGGCCTGACAAGCTGACTGGCGTACCTGTCCAGGCATACTACTGACGTTGTCTGTGTGAATTAACAAAACTCAGATATCTACACTCGGAAAATATTATGTGTATGCATCTAAAACTTACAATTATTTTTTTTTAATCAGACCCCTATAATTTTTCAGTATACGAAGACGTTGAAAGTGCTTGGATCTTGGAAATAAAGCCAGGCCTTTTTATAGAAAATGAGGGCATTCTTCACTCCTTTGGGATGTGATCTTGCACCCGCTGTCATATTTTAGCACCTAACATATTTTTAGACTTTGTGTACTGAAAAGTCCCCAGGCTTTTCGCAAAGGTACTAAAGCAAAAAAGATAGGTGAAAACGAAACCGTTCATTTTTAACAAGCAAGCAGCTTCGTGAACATCATTAGGTTTCCAAAGGAGAACAGACATACAATGTATTTTTAAAATGATAGAAAGGGTACCAAAAACAATAGCATGACATTTGGAAAAGTATATGTAACCCCTGTGACGGTTACAATTGAAGTGCTTGTTAGGAAGTATCTGTTACGCTAGGATTAATGTTGGTATGTTAATTGTGTGTTAGTCTGTACAGGCTTTAATGCAGCATTGGGTTGTTTGACAATAGTAGTTGCATATCTTAGGGTTGGTGTTAGACCTGTCATCCTTAGGGTGGTCATTCCACAGACTTTTTGCCTTTTGCCTCTTATTTTTGCTAATTCTCTTTGCTTCACTGAGGACTCAGAGCACTTTACCACGACTAACCAGTGCTAAAGTGCATATGCTTCTCCCCTAAACATGATGGCATTGGTTTATACCTGATTGGAATGTTTGATGTACTGGTAAGCACCTTGTAAAGTGGTATACCATATGCCCAGGGCCCGTACCTCAAATGCTACTAGTGGGCTGCAGCACTGATTGTGCCACCCACAGAAGTAGCCTTTCAAACCTGTCTCAGGCTTGCCACTGCAGTGCCTGTGTGTGCAGTTTACTGCCACTTCGACTTGGCATTTAAAATTACTTGCCAAGCCTTAAACTCGCCCTTTTATTACATATAAGTCACACCTAAGGTAGGCCGTAAGTAACCCTAAGGGCAGGGTGTCATGTAAGTAAAGGGTAGGACATGTACTTTTATGTTTGGAATGTCCTGGTAGTGAAAAACAGCCTATTTAGTTGTTCACTACTGTGAGGCCAACCCATCTCATAGTCCAGCATTGGGTATTGCTTAATACACTTTTAAGCTGTAATTCCTGTCAGAGAGGAGTAGTTTTTCATGCTTCATATCTTTGGAATGGTAATAATAAGTCCTTTTTTCTGGTGAAGTTGGAATTAACATTACTGTTTTAGAAATGCCCCTTTTAGAAAGTGGACATTTCTCTGCACTTACTGCTCTATGTGCCTGACAGCCTGTCTCCAATACACGTCTGAGGTGGGTGACATCTACACTTTGTGCATTCTTTAGACAGCCACAAACACAGGAAGGTGAGGCTCATCTGCATTCCGAGCACTCATTTGCATTCATGTGCATTCTGATGGGTCTTCTTTGGCAGGGAGGAATAGGCCAAGCTAACACACTTCAATAAGTAGTGTCACATCCACACATAGAGCACTGATTTATTCCCCACAGACAGCCTGGCAGACAGGACTGAGTTGAAAGTGATCCTTGTGAACTTCAGAGAGCTGCTTTGAAGTCATCCCCTACATCAAAGGCACTTTGGGTATAAGTACTGTGTCTCTGACCCCCAGAAACCAGACCTGAACCTCTGTCAGAAGGACTGCTGTGCTGCTTAAATGACTCAACTGGACTGCTTTTCTGGAAGGACAGCTTTTCTACTTGTTGTGCTGCTGCCTGCTGCTCCCTGATTCTGCTAAAGGAGAGCTGTACTCTGTCATCCCATAAAGTGATCTCCAAGGGTTTGCAGACTTGCCTCCAATTTTCAGAAGTCTCAGGGACACAAAAGACTTCCTGCAATTCTGCTGATACTGCTGGACTCTGTCTTCTGTGAATCCTACCCTTGGTGCCCTCTCCAAGTTCTGGGCCTCAGAAGTGGGTTCCTGCAGCTTTTTCCACATCGACACAGTGGTGACTTTGTGCCGGTCGGAACCCACGCATCACCTTCACCGCTGAAGCAGCGGCCGCTCGACGACAGCAATTCTACAGCCGGCACAGCTCAACACCGACGGGCAGCATGGCTTGACATGGACGCATCACCTGCATCGCAAAGGGGTTCGACACCGAAGCTTCGATCGATGGTGCAGATTGGCGCTGATGCTCACCTACATCCAAGGATCGATGTGGCACCTCGACTCCTCGAGACTTCGACATCAACACTTTGCTCCATCCAAGGTACTTTGTTATTCTGACCTGTCTGAGTCCTGTTTTGCATTTATTTTTTAAAAATTGATATCTCAACTTCTACTGAATGGATTTTTGTTGTTTTGGTCTTCTTTTGCTCAGGTAAATATTCTCTATTTTTCTGAGCCTGTGTGGGGTCTTTTGGTTTGTAGTTAGCTTACCTTCACTAGAGTGGTGGTTCCTGCCTAGCCTGGGTGCATACCTCAGCCTACCAGGGATCCCATTTATAACAGTGAGTGTGCAAGTGTCGTTGAGCAGAGGACTCTGGAGTTTGCCATTGCTGAAATACCCAAGTTGTCAGCAATAAAGGCACCTTGGAGTAGGGGGCAGAAGAGATAAGCATCATTTGTACAAGTAGAGATGGGAGAGAGGCCAGGACATGCAGATTTTACAGGTAATCATGATAGAATCCTTTGTATGAGAAAATTCAATTTTGAGTGCTATCCGGGGCTTCTCTCACTTTGGGAGACGTCCTGGATTCTTGAAACCTCCGGAATGTTTCTGTGAGTGAACCTCCCTTCCTGTATAATATAGCAGAGTGGGAGAGGAGCACCCCTGGATAGGTACCTATTCAGGTAAACTTAAAGTTTAAATAAACAAAAAATATTTTACATCGGAAGAATATAGTGTGGACAGTTGTTTATACAGTATACTGTGTACCATATCAAATGTAATGTAGTCTTGCATGCAAAGGTTTACAAGGGTCGAAAGAATGTAATAAGTAAGGTAGGCAAATTGGAGTCACTAGCTTTATGTAGTAAATGTTCCCAGATGAGACTTCTCTGATTTTTAGACACATATACATGAACAACAATGTGCGAGTTTCCAAAGTATTCAGGTGGACTTAGTCTAAGCCACGTCACTGAGAGAGTGGGACCTCTTCTACTCCTCATCATATTGCAGGGCCCAGAGAAGAAAATACAGGAGACGCCCATAAAATAGCCATTATTGGAAAAAGTGTTGTGCCAAGTTAGCTGTGAATTAGCATTAGTAAGGAACCCACTCCACAAAGAGGTAAATGTGGCCTATGTGGTGCATGTGAAATTGGATCCTTTTCCATCTGCCATTCTTGTTCTACAATGTCCCAAAATTGAGCACAGTAATTTATATACACCCTTGCAAAATGGTATCAAAGGTTCCATGCAGATTTGTCAAAAGGCACAAAAACTAATAGTAAAATGATTTTATTTTTCATTTGGGTAATAGATCTAACAATAACTACGTAGGAGCCTCCATTTGTGAATAACTTTGGCATCATTTGACAAATCTGCACAAAATTGGACAGATACTTGATGAATCTAGCTCTGGTTCTTCATTTCAAATTTAAAGCAGGCCAGTCAAGGACAAAGGACCTCATGCACAAATCCCTTTTTCTATCATTTTAATCCAGCAGTGCACAAAATACAGGTTTTGTGATTGCCATTATCAATGAATAAAAGAGAATTTCCAAACCACAAAGGGATTTGTGATTAGCATTTTCTACATTGTGACTCATTCCGAACAGCTAGGAATAGAGGGTGGGAAATGCATAAAAATCTATAAAGGTAACTACATTATCTACTCCTGGAAACACCTGAATCAGAGCTGGTCAAGATGACATTTGACTGATTACTTATCATTTGAGTATACAGCTAGCAGGGAATATGGGATGGAGAGCCTCTTCCCACTGATATGGACTTTAGCTGGCTTCTACCATTTGCTCATCATCATGGTTTCTAGTGCAGCAAGGTAACCATAGGGTGACTGAATCACTAGAGAGAAAAAAATAAATACACAGATAAAAATATTGGGCAAGGTAAACCATACATTTACAATGATACAGCAAAATAAATGCATGAATTAATGAATGAATTAATTAATTAATAGCCATTCCTTAAAGCACACAGCTACTTCAATAGGAAGCGTCCTGGCACCCAAACCAGTAGGCAGACACTCATAGAAACTTTGATTAGAATTCCCTGAAAAGATGAGATTTCAATCCTGATTTGAAAGTTTGCTCAGAATCAAGTAATCTCTGAGCTTTCGGCAAAGAGTTCCACAATTTTGCTACCAGACAAGGGAAAGATCAGCCTCCTGATCCTTCCTTACGAATCCTCAGGATGCATACCATACCTTGATTAGAGGAGCGAAGAACCCTTACAGGAATGTATGTCTTGAACCTTCACTGCAAGTATAGAGGCCCTTTCTGGTGCAGTGTTGTAAAGGCGATTAGCATGGCCTTAAATTTGATCCTTTGATTGAGCGGAAGCCAGTGGGAAACAGCCTTTACAAAGCAGGCATTGCCAGCAAATGCCTTCACCACGCAACATTTTACCACGCATATGCCTTTGCCACGCATGGTAAGAATAGTTTAGGTAAGAATATGTGTGTGTGTGTATGTACAAATATACATATACATGTATATATTACCTTCTGGCGGTCACCAGTATGTAATTATATTTAGAACCTAGTTTCCATAGGAAAAGCGTTTTTTGACTTCGCTATAACTTTAGCGCCGTTTGACAAATCTTCACAAAATTTGCCAAAAAAAAGTGTAGAGCTGAGTCTTGTGATGCATGGGAAGTTTCGGGGTGATCTGTGAAGTGGGGGCTGAGAAAACGGGGGGAGTAAAAAAAGGAGTATTCCCCCTGTTAAATCCCATAGAGATTTGAGACTGCCGGGCGGAATTACAACAAATTTGGCAAAAAGGTAGGTTTAGGTCCAGAAAGCAGGCTTTTTGTTATTTGGTGTAAATCCATTCAGTAGTTTTTGAGATATTAAAGGAAAAATAAATTTGTATATCTGGGTGGAGCCTAAGCACAGCTCTCATGGTGAGATCTGATTGGCTGCCAGCACTTCAACCAGGAAGTGCTGGCAGCCATCTTGGAACTCAGACTCAGCCAGTACCAATAAAAAATGGTAAAAAAACATAGTGGGGAAATAAAAGTCTCACGATTTTAATGTATTGCTCGCCCTCTGAACTGGTCCCTAATGTATTGAAGGGCAACATGTGGGACTCTGATAAAGGAAAGGCTGCTTGGTATTAGAAGTGGATAAATCGCTCCATGAGGAAGCAGTGTAACAATGAGGAGTTCCAAAGAGAGCCGGGGCACGGGATGCATACATATGGCAGGCTACCAATTATTTTACAACACCAGCCTCTTGCAGATTTCATAGGCTTCTGCTCACTGCGAGATAAGGGGACCAAACCTGTGAGGCGCACTGTGGTAAAATCTGCAGAGGGTAAGCCCGAGACCTGCGCTGCTCGCGGAAATTCCTACAGAGAAGGAGTGGCGCTTGACTTCAACCCGGGGAGGCCGAGGCCGACAGCAGCGCCCGGGCAGAGAGCTGCAGGGATCCCAGCACAACCTTTTGGTGCTTTGTTCGCTTGCCTGGTAATTCTGGTAGGTGGGCACCCCCTCTCTGCATTACAGTCAGGCTGGCTACAGCTCCAGCATTTCACCTCCTGCCCTCTCGCCTGGAATGTGCAGGCTCCAGATGCCATTGTCACAAACAGTAATGTATGATGCATGAGTTTTGAGAGGAAAAATACTTTATATTTTTCAACAAAAATTTTTAATAGATGTATTGATGCAGACAGCCAATGTAAATCACATTTGAGACAAAGTGCTTCAGGCTGTCCATGCGCTAGAAGACGAACCGTGTGTGCTTGTGTAATCATTGAAATTGTAAGTTGCAGGGGTTATAACTGAAACAGTACTATACTGGTGCTTCTAGGGTGTAAAAGTTACAATAGACACCTCACTAAAGGTTAAAATAGTTACAGGATTATATATGTATCTTACATTTCAAAACAGTAAGATACCTCAGTGAGTTGGAACCCGGGCCTGGGGAGGCGAAGCCGGACCCATTAGGGACCCGGGCAAACGCCGGCCGGGGGTGGGAAGCTCCTCCCCCCCTCACATTTGAATAGCCACCTCGAAAGGGGGCGACCAGGATTGGTTGCCCCAGGGCAAACACGAACCCCCCAATCCTGGGGTGAACGGAGTAGGCAAGGGGGGGATAAATAGGGGGCAAGAGGCCCAGGGAGGCAGAACCCCCCCCCTTCATCAACGATGGAAGAAGAAATCGAGACCAGGCCGTCGAGGAAAAAGGCGGTGCCGGGATTAACCGGGCTACGACGGCAGGAACCGGTACCACTATCTAAGATGAAACGGCTCACGATTGCCTCGGCTGCGGGGAGAAGTTGTGATCATCGCCGAGAAAGGAGATTGGATGCGCCACACCAGAGAAGGGCAAAGACGCTCGCCCCCAGAGAGGAAACATGCTGGGCGGAGGGACAGACGTCCTGAGCGACGAGACGGGTCTCGCAGGGGCACCACGTTTGATGGAAAGGGCTTAGGTCACGCACTGCAGATTGGTCGGACCGGGCGGCTGTGCCCCCGAGGAGTGTCTTCATACAGTAAGTGAGCACGGGCATAATTGGCAAGAAGGTACTGGGCTCCGCGCTGTTCAGGGAAGGCTGGAGTAGCAGATGGGGGGGCGCTGGCCAGTTAGAACCGGCATAGACAAAGGGAAAAATACAGAATGTGTTTTCACGATTGACCCAGGATGTGGGTTTACGGGCAGAGAGGCCGAGTATAGAACCGGGGGAGGCAGGCCGAGTCTCGGCATTGTGTAGTAGCCGGTGATGCTGGGCAAATCACTTAATCCCCGTATTGTTATAAGCAAAACATCTGACCTGGAGTAATGGAACTGGCGCTCATATAAAGCGCGCCAAGGCATTCAGGTCGAGTTCGCACTAGATTGCCAAATAACCTCTGGGTAACCGTGCGCGAGAAGTTTCCTAGACCGTATTTCAACCCGTTCACAAAAACCTCTCTAGTACCCTAATTGCCAGCTCTTGCGAGCCACTAGTGACAGAATTTATACAGCGTATATTGCCAGGGATTTTACTAGGGACATGTAACGGGGTGATACTGTCTTGGCAAGATCACAGCATTGTAGTGGCCATGATCTAGAAAAGTAAAAAAGAGGCATTCATTTCATAGGCACCCCAGGCAGCTTTTTATGAGCGCCAAACGCAAGTCTTTAATTTGTCAATGAAAGAAGTGTGCCTTCGCGTTTCCGGCCGCTTGCACTTTTATGCAAAAAATGGATTCATATGAAAACTAACGTTGCTTCTTCCCCAGTTATCGCCAGCGTCGGATTGGTTACGCGGGCACTCGGGCAATGCCCGAGGGGCCGGTATCCGATTTCCAGCTGTGGGCTGCTTTTTTGAGCAGCCTGGGGGGCCGATTTGGGCAGTTTCTGAGTTATTCGATGCCACCAGCGGCCCAGAAAGTGACTGAGTGGCCTTTCTGGAAGCGGATGGGCGTCCATTACCTCCCTCTTATCAACGGCAGAGGTGTCACTCCCTTTCTCTCGCTGGACTGGCCCATTAATATATGCATATTGAGAGGGGGCAGGGGGCGTGAGCAAAAGTGGCCTCACTTGTTTTCAGGTGTTTCACCAGTGTAAACTAATCTGTGCATTTTTTTTTGTCCCTCCCCTTTTTTTTAATAAAATTTCCCGAAGCAGTGTTTTGCGGAAAGGCATTATGCAAATATGGGCCACTTTTTTTTAGCGTGCCCGGGCCGATTTTTAATCCCAATCCAACCCTGGTTATTGCGACCCGTGTTTCCTCACAGTATTCAATTACAGAGTAAAACATCGGGTTTTTTTCCTTATTTTTTTTTGGGGGGTGGGAGTGGACAGGATTTATGCCTCAGACATGTGCTGATTAGAGTCGTACTACGTAACTGCTGCAGTACGAGAGTAAAACACTTGTCATGCAGAGATGTCCTGGTTGCAGATACATCTTAGACAAAGTACAGAGAAAATAGTAAAGAAAGAATCAGTTTCTTATTAAATTCAAACATGCCCCACTCTGTGAACCAATATTCAAATAATGGAACGGAAAAACAAGGAGAAATCCAAAAATGCATTTATAGTTTTTGCATTGTGTGTTGGTTCCAAGAGTTGCGTGAATGAATGTATTAAAAGACTACTCGGATTACTTACCAGAAAAATTCATTAAACCATGCCCTCTCTTCCTTTTCATATTCCTAAATTATAGAGAGATTCTACCTGGACAGACACCGTCCCAGTTACTACTTTCCGAAAGAAAGTACGTTCTTTTCCACCTCTTACCCCAGAATTCCCTGTCACGTGTCACCAAGCTCAGAAGGCAGCCCAGAGAGCGAGAGAGAAGGGGGTGGGGGGGGGAGGGGGAAGGGAGGGGAAGTAGGACTTTACTAAGAAGTAATCTGGGCATTAACACCTCATACCTATTTCTCATCCTTAAATATTCATTACGGCCTAGGCCATTAGCAGTGCACCTTCAAGGCACTTACAGTTCAGCCTTAGGAGCATCGAAAAGCCATTTTAAGGCGATTAGGATTCTGACACACAGATAGAGCATTAGAGACAAGTCGGACCATGTATTGTCGGCGGTGGATGCTAACAGTCTCCCCCTCTCGCACAAAGCCAGAGCTCCCATAGCATGCAGGGCCCGATCAGTAATGCAAAGGAGGTGCTGTGAACTGTGCGACTCCGAGGTGAGGACAGGACCGCATTTTAAGAATAGCAAGGCAGTGACGGATTGTTGCAAATTAGGTCAGGGAATCTCAGCCTGTGAAATGCATAACTATCAGCTTACAGTCCATGGCACGGCGACGTATTCCTACAATTGGTGTAAATTAAGGTGCTACCAAACAATTAGCCTGGCTGCCAAAATGATTAAAGCAATTCCCCTAATGTTCATTTACAAAAAGCTTTTCCATTCTATCTATTCTGCACACTAAGCGTAGATAGAGACAGAGAATCTATTTGGGTAGAAACGTAATCCAATTCGGAGTTGCAGATCAATTAAATATGGCAATACAATAGGGTTCCTTTCAGTAGCAAAACTGGTGTAGCTCCCCACTTTAGGAGAGCTGAGACGTGGCTGGCTGACAAACAGAAATGTTAAATAAGCCAAAAGACTACAAGCGGTAGGAGTCACATGTCATCCATACTGGTAGGCAATAAAGTTTAGGAGTGCTTGGTGTGGAGAAGCACAAACTCAGAATTGTAAAAGAAACAGCATAGCTGGGATTTCTCTCCCAAGGAGAAATTGGGCGCGAGGTAATGAGGTACAGGCCTCCCCAACTCCAGACGGGGGCAGGGGGATCGGGGTGGAATGGGGGAGCTCCCTCCGATCGTGAAACCGTAGGTAGCGTGGCGGAAGAAACACAAGAAAGGTAGAAAGAAAAAGAGAGAATTACTAAAAATTACTAAAAGGTAGAGGGAAGGCTCACACAGTGTCCTTGGGATGCCTCACGGCAGGGGCACTGAGGGAGCCAAGGGCGGCCTACCACCATGGAAAGAGTAGATGTGATGCTCCCGCAGGACCCTTGGGATGCCTCACGGCTGGGGTACCGAGGGATCAAAATGGAAGGACTCAGCCTCATGATAGATAGAGTAGATGCTCAAGCAAGGTCCTGGGGGATGCCACATGGCAGGGACCACGGGGAGCAGGGAGGGCCCTCGAAAGGGCAGGACAAGCGGGACAGCACTTGCAGCCCGGGCAGGTCCCAAACCGGTAGCAAGTTGAAGCCTTGACCCGTGAAACAGAGGCCCAGACAGGGGGCCCATCCCGTCCCCGGAACTTGAGGAGGCTGGGTCCACGAGGTGACGAAAAGAATTGCAAAGACAAGAATACGTCTCCTCAATACGTTTTGGGCCCTTGCCTGTCGCGGGTACTTGACCCACCCACGCGAGTGAGGTATCATTTTTATCGGGAGACCTGGGGGAACGCTGGGTGGTAGGAAATTTTTGGATCCACGTAGACTCCAGAACTTTCCCACACAGAAATTTGAGAAAAAAGTGATTTTTTTCAGCTAAATTTGAGGTTTGCAGGGCATTCTGGGTAGGAAAACTTTGGGGGACCCACGCAAGCCATACCTCGCTGGACTCCCCCGGGTGCCTATTTTTCAGAAATGTGTGGGTTTGGTAGTTTTCAAAGTCGGCCGCCGAGCCCGGGGCCAAAAACCCAGGTGACCCCCCTTGCAAAACCAGGTTGTTTTGTGATAGGTCATTTTGATGTCTCCTCAATACATTTTGGGCCCTTGCCTGTCACGGGTACTTGACCCATCCACGCGAGTGAGGTATCATTTTTATCAGGAGATCCGGGGTAACGCTGGGTGGTAGGAAATTTGTGGATCCACGTAGATTCCAGAACTTTCCCACACAGAAATTTGAGAAAAGTGATTTTTTCAGCTAAATTTGAGGTTTGCAGGACATTCTGGGTAGGAAAACGTTGGGGGACCCACGCAAGCCATACCTCGCTGGACTCCCCCGGGTGTCTAGTTTTCAGAAATCTGTGGGTTTGGTAGGTTTCCTAGATGGCCGCCAAGCCCGGGATCAAAAACTCATGTGACCCCCCTTGCAAAACCAGGTCATTTTTGGATACATAGGGGGCATCTGAGTTTTGATCCCGAGTCGGCAGCCATCTAGAGAAACCTACCAAACCCACACATTTCTGAAAACTAGACACCCTGGGGAGTCCAGCAAGGTATGGCTTGTGTGGGTCCCCCAACATTTCCCTACCGAGAATCCCTGCAAACCTCAAATTTAGCCGAAAAATCACTTTTTCTCAAATTTCTGTGTGGGTAAGCTCTGGAATCTGCGTGGATCCACAAATTTCTTCTACACAGCATTCCCCAGGTCTCCCGATAAAATGGTACCTCACTCGCGTGGGTGGGTCAAGTACCCGCGACAGGCAAGGGCCCAAAACGTATTGAGGAGACATCAAATGACTTATCACAAAACAACCTGGTTTTGCAAGAGGGTCACCTGGGTTTTGGCCTGGGCTCGGCGGCCATCTTGGAAAACTACCAAACCCACATATTTCTGAAAACTAGACACCCGGGGAGTCCCAGCGAGTATGGCTTGCGTGGATCCCCCAACGTTTTCCTACCTAGAATGCCCTGCAAACCTCAAATTTAGCTGAAAAAAACAACATTTTCCACATTTTTTTGGGTGGAATTACCATGCCGGCACAATTGTCCTACCCCACAGCGTTCCCCTCAGTCTCCCGAGTAAAATGATACCTCACTTGTGTGTGTGGGGCAAGGGCCTGTGACTGGGAAGAGCTTCAAACATCGGAAATAAGGGTATAGCACCGAGAATTCTAAGCGCTACATTTTTTTAAAAATACGTTTTTAGCCAATTCTGCATTGGACACCCACACAAGTGAGATATCATTTTACTCGGGACACTAAGGAGAACACTGTGGGGTAGGACATTTGTGCTGCCACAGTCATTCCACACAAAAATATGTGGAAAATGTGTTTTTTTCAGCAAAATTTGAGGTTTGCAGGGGATTCTGGGTAGGGAAACGTTAGGGGATCCACGCAAGCCATACCTAATTGGACTCCCCAGGGTGTCTAGTTTTCAGAAATGTGTGGGTTTGGTAGGTTTCCCTAGATGGCGGCGAGCCCGGGGCCAAAACCCCAGGTGCCCCCCCCCCAAAACCAGGTAGTTTTGTTATAGGTAATTTTGAAGTCTCCACAGTACGATTTGGGCCATTTCCTGTTGCAGCTACTATGCCTACCCACACAAGTGAGGTACCATTTTTATCAAGAGACCTGGGAGAACGCTGGGTGGTAGGAAATTTGTGTCAGCCCGGTGATCCTACAACTTTTCCACACAGAAATGTGAGAAAAAATAGATTTTTTGAACAAAATTTGAGGTTTGCAGGGGATTCTGGGTAGGGAAATGTTGGGGGACCCACGCAAGCCATACCTTGCTGGACTCCCCCGGGTGTCTAGTTTTCAGAAATGTGTGGGTTTGGTAGGTTTCCCTAGGTGGCCGCCGAGCCTGGGGCCAAAAACTCATGGGACACCCCTTGCAAAACCAGGTTGTTTTGTGATAGTTAAGTTTGATGTCGCCTCAATAGGTTTTGGGCCCTTGCCTGTCGCGGGTACTTGACCCACCCACGCGAGTGAGGTACCATTTTTATCGGGAGACCTGGGGGAATGCTGTGTAGAAGGAAATTTGTGGATCCACGCAGATTCCAGAACTTTCCCACACAGAAATTTGAGAAAAAAGTGATTTTTTCATCTAAATTTGAGGTTTGCAGGGGATTCTCAGTAGGGAAATGTTGGGGGATCCACGCAAGCCATACCTCGCTGGACTCCCCAGGGTGTCTAGTTTTCAGAAATCTGTGGGTTTGGCAGTTTCCCAAGATGGCCACCAAACCCGGGGCCAAAAACCCAGGTGACACCCTTGAAAAACCAGGTTGTTTTGTGATAGGTAATTTTGAACTCGCCTCAATAGGTTTTGGGCCCTTGCCTGTCGCGGGTACTTGACCCACCCACACAAGTGAGGTACCATTTTTCTCTGAAGACTTTGAGGAATGCGGGCTGGGTGGAATTTTGTGGATCCACACAGATTCCAGAACTTTCCACCACAGAAATGTGAGGAAAATGTGTTTTTTTGGACAGATTTTGAGGTTTGCAAGGGATTCTGGGTAACAGAATCTGGTGATAGCCAGTCAAGTCACCCCATCTTGGATTCCCCTGGGTGTCTAGTTTTCAAAAATGTATAGGTTTGCTAGGTTTCCCAAGGTGCCGGCAGAGCTACGGTTCAAAATCTACAGCTAGGCACTTTGCAAAATAGTTTGTTTTCACTGTAAAATGTGGTGTGTCCACGTTGCGTTTTGGGCCGTTTCCTGTCGCGGGCACTATGCCTACCCACACAAGTGAGGTACCATTTTTCTCGGAAGACTTTGGGGAATGCGGGGTCAG
Organism: Calotriton arnoldi; assembly: GCA_963921515.1. Classification (NCBI taxonomy): domain Eukaryota; kingdom Metazoa; phylum Chordata; class Amphibia; order Caudata; family Salamandridae; genus Calotriton; species Calotriton arnoldi. Next base: position 783,185 of record CAWUFW010008788.1, on the reverse strand, counting down.
TGAAATTTTGTGGATCCACGCAGATTCCAGAACTTTCCACCACAGAAATGTGAGGAAAATGTGTTTTTTTGGACACATTTTGAGGTTTGCAAGGGATTCTGGGTAACAGAACCTGGTGAGAGCCAGTCAAGTCACCCCATCCTGGATTCCCCTGGGTGTCTAGTTTTCAAAAATGTATACGTTTGCTAGGTTTCCCTAGGTGCTGGCAGAGCTAGGGTTCAAAATCTACAGCTAGGCACTTTGCAAAAAAAGGGTCCGTTTTCACTGTGAAAATGTGTTGTGTCCACGTTGTGTTTTGGGCCGTTTCCTGTCGCGTCACTATGCCTACCCACACAAGTGAGGTACCATTTTTCTCGGAAGACTTTGGGGAATGCGGGGTCAGTGAAATTTTGTGGATCCACGCAGATTCCAGAACTTTCCACCACAGAAATGTGAGGAAAATGTGTTTTTTTGGACACATTTTGAGGTTTGCAAGGGATTCTGGGTAACAGAACCTGGTGAGAGCCAGTCAAGTCACCCCATCCTGGATTCCCCTGGGTGTCTAGTTTTCAAAAATGTATACGTTTGCTAGGTTTCCCTAGGTGCTGGCAGAGCTAGTGTTCAAAATCTACAGCTAGGCACTTTGCAAAAAAAGGGTCCGTTTTCACTGTGAAAATGTGTTGTGTCCACGTTGTGTTTTGGGCCGTTTCCTGTCGCGTCACTAGGCCTACCCACACAAGTGAGGTACCATTTTTCTCGGAAGACTTTGGGGAACGCGGGGTGGGGGGAATTTTGTGGATCCACGCAGATTCCAGAACTTTCCACCACAGAAATGTGAGGAAAATGTGATTATTTTTTTTACAAATTTTTAGGTTTGCAAGGGATTCTGGGTAATAGAACCTGGTGAGAGCCAGTCAAGTCACCCCATCCTGGATTCCCCTGGGTGTCTAGTTTTCAAAAATGTATAAGTTTGCTAGGTTTCCCTAGGTGCCGGCAGAGCTAGGGTTCAAAATCTACAGCTAGGCACTTTGCAAAAAAAGGGTCCGTTTTCACTGTGAAAATGCGGTGTGTCCACGTTGTGTTTTGGGCCGTTTCCTGTCGCGGGCACTAGGCCTACCCACACAAGTGAGATCCCATTTTTATCGGAAGACTTTGGGGAACGCGGGGTGGGGGGAATTTTGTGGATCCACACAGATTCCAGAACTTTCCACTACAGAAATGTGAGGAAAATGTGTTTTTTTAAACAAATTTTTAGGTTTGCAAGGGATTCTGGGTAATAGAACCTGGTGAGAGCCAGTCAAGTCACCCCATCCTGGATTTCCCTGGGTGTCTAGTTTTCAAAAATGTATAGGTTTGCTAGCTTTCCCTAGGTGCCGGCAGAGCTAGGGTTCAAAATCTACAGCTAGGCACTTTACAAAAAAAGGGTCAGTTTGCACTGTAAAAATAAAGTGTGTCCCCGTTGTGTTTTGAGCCGTTTCCCGTCGCGGGCACTAGGCCTACCCACACAAGTGAGGTACCACTTTTATCGGGAGACTTAGGGTAACACAGAATTGTAGAGCAACTGTTATTACCTATTGACTTTTGATGCATTTCTGCCTTCCAAATGAAAGACAATGTGTAAAAAAGAAGTCATTTTGAAAAATGACCTATAATTCTCATGCTAGTATGGGTACTCACAATTTCGGAAATGTGCAAATATATACTGTTTCTAAACTCTATATTTTGTTCCAATTTCAGAAATACATAGGTGTCTTTCATACCGATTTTTCCATGTATATATTTTCCCAAATTAATTGCTATATACCCGGTACATAATAAAAAACCATTGCAAGACGCTGCTCAGTTATTGGCTCTGGGTTCGTCGGGTTCTTGGTGAACCTACAAGTCCTATATATCCCCACAACCAGAATGATCCAGTGGATGTAACGATATATTGCTTTCAAACAGCTGTCATAATTAGAAGAAGTTACAGGTGAAAACGTTGACACAAATGGCTGTTTTTTTCAACTAATTTTCAATTTTTCCTATATTCAACGGTTAGTTTCTATAAAGAAACCTTGAAGGATCTACACAAATGACCCCTTGCTGAATTCAGAATTTTGTCTACCTTTCTAAAATCTATAGCTTTCCAGGATCCATTATTGCTTTCATACCCATTTCTACCATTAACTGGAAAGAGGTTGAAAGCACAAAAAAATAGCAAAAATAGGCTATGTCCCAGAGAAATGCCAAAACTGTGTAAAAAATGTTGGTTTTCTGACAAAAGTCTGCTTGTCCCTGAAAGCTGGGAAGATGGTGATTTCAGCACCACAACCCCTTTTTTGATACCATTTGAGGGGAAAAAACAGACGCTTTCATCTGTAGCCCTTTTTTCCCATTTTTCCAACAAAAAACAAAGTTTACCTGTATTTTGGCTAATTTCTGGGTCCCCTCCAGGGGAATCCACAAACCCTGGGTACCTTTAGAATCCCCATGATGTTGGAAAAAAAGGACGCAAATTTGGCGTGGATACCTTATGTGGTCAAAAAGTTACAGGGGCCTAAGCGCGAACTACCCCGAAATAGCCAAAAAAAGGCTTAGCACAGGGGGTGAAAAGGCCTACCAGCGAAGGGGTTAATAACATAGGGCACACCTATAGAAAGACTCCTAGTTGGCTTCTTTGGCGACGCCTCTTTTAGAGACCCCTCCCCCGCCTTCTTCAAGCACTGGTGAAGGAAAAAGAGAGGAACATTACAGATAGACAGATACTGATAGACAGAATAAGGTAACAAAATAGAGCCAATAACATAACTAGAGATCTGCAGTGTTGCTAAGTACACTAAAACTGACATGTTTCATTGCACAAAATGTGAACATAAGGGGAAGCTCAGATGCAGCATGGCAATTTTAGCCGCTTATTGCAGTCTAACCCACAAAATGGGTTTCTTCAGTAAAATCCTTAATTTTTTATCAGCAACAGAGTAAGATTGCATTTAATATATTTCGGCACCAAATTAAGGAAAAACAACATTGAAAATGAATTCTGAGCAGACTGGTTACTGACTACATAACTCATAAAAGTGATTTGGAGCACTGTTGCTTTCATCAGTGCTCCTAGCGTCGCTTTGGCAAAGGCTGTCATTTGGAACAACAGCAACGCAGCATCAGAAACAAGCAGCCGCAGTCAGCCAGAATACTCGCGTCGACGATAGGCGCCGTGAGGTGGCTTTTGCATTAGCTGACATTTCCTTTGTGACATCTCAAGCTCTAATTGTGTTACATGAAGGGGAACCCACGTCAGGGACGCGGCCTCTAATCATCCCAGCCTTTGATGAAAATGAATTCAACGCTGAAAATGTAGCAAGAAGAAACATTAAAATAAAATATTCTTGCCTCCCAAATGAACTATTTTTGCTTTCTCTCGAATATCGCTTGCACTTGAAGGAACAAATAAACCGGAGTGAATCTCCCAATTGTGAAAGTAAATAAAGCAAACACAATGATGAAGGCCACTCATTGAATTGCAGCTTTAAAATGACGCGAGTGGGTGGATTCGTTTTACAGAGATGGGGAAAGAGGGAAAAGACAGATGAGCGAAGTCAAACACAGGGTGCTTGCTATACACCTACGTCGTAGACTTTTCTTTTCTTTAGTTTTATATAGCGCGAACTCGACCCGAAGGTATTGTAGCGCTTTATATGAGCACCAGTTACATTACACAAGGACACATTCATTTATTTTTGGTAGGCTGTAGTAACTGGGCTCTTATTTGTAAGGTGGAATGTTAAGGATGTAGAATGTTATTAGGTCACTTGGAATGTGTATATAGGTTGGAATGTAGAATGTGTAATGTCATTCTGTCTTCGCCCTGCTTGCTGCTGCATGCACCCTTTTTGCTGTACATCTTTTCCTGAAATAAAGAAGATTAACCGTGTAATCTCCAGAGTGGTTACTACAATTTTGGCGACGGGCTGGCGAAGGATCTATCGTGTGTTACTGGTTCTCTGAGCGATTTTTTTTCTTCTATCGCTTACTCATGGCTTCAATCTAGGTATTTGCGTGATAAAGCCCTAGCATCGTGTGCTCTACGACCACTTTCAAGGTGCGACCAGTTTCAACCTGCGACGAACTGAGGTGCTGAGCTGCAAAGGTTTTGAGGCTGTTGAATCTCCTTTGAAGTAAGTGCAGCGCAGCGCTGGGCAGGCCTTACTTACGGTTATGCTCAACGGCTCCCTTGGGGGTTTTCATACCCCGCAGACCGCGCGCTCCATGATTCCATCACCATGGCTCCTCTTCTTGCTGTGTCGCCGTACACGCTCTGACAACACGATTCCCAGAGTTCCTAACGCGTTGCACGTCGCAGAGGTCAGCTGATGTCAACGCGCTCAAAGGTCAGGCACGGCGGCCATTTTTGGACGCGTAAGTGAGTCGTTTCTGGTGCATCGGCACTCGGCTCACCACCGGAGTACATTTTTTGTCGGAGGCACATGCAGGTTGTGAATCCTCTTCAAATTTGATGGTACACTTTCAAGGGTGTTGTGCAGCGTATGATTATTTTTCTGTTGGGCAATTTTCAAGTGTTGCTGATTTTTTATTTTTTTTACATTGACTAACTGAATGGCATCCTTTACTTCTCTAGTTGGTTTTCACTGCCTAACCAGCTGCATTTTGTAAATGTTTTATTATACGGTGGAGACATTTATTCAAGGGTGAAATTACTTTGTCTCGCATAGTGAAGTTGTTGTGTGCATCTTTAGTACTGTTCTGACTTACCATGTCTACAAGCACGAGCACTGCCGTGTCAACAAATGCAAGCACAGCTGCTGGTGATTTTAATGGATCTGCTATGCACATCAACACTCCGAAGGAATTTTTACCCACTCCAGGGGAACCACTTGTCTCATGGAGTGACTGGAAGGAGTACCTTCTTAATTATATTGCCAATCTTGAAGATATAGTGGAAGCCTTTCTCCAGAAAGAAAAAAAAGAGTTCTTATGTATTGTTTAGGTCCAGAAGGTTTGCGTTTGTATAATGAATTACAGAAACATGAAAGAGTTGGGGGAGATATGGATGTATTTAAAGCGGCAATTTTAGATCTTGATGACCATTTTTCTCCCACTGTTTGTATAGCTGTAACTAGACATGCTTTCTTTCAGAGGAAACAAGAAAAACATGAAAGTATTGAAGAATACGTTTCCGTTTTAAAGAAATTGGCAAGCAAGTGTAGATTTGCGCAATTACATGACGAATTTGTACGAGACCAGGTTTTCATGTACACTAAAAATAAGACCATGCAGGACAGATTATGGGTGGAAGGTGAGGGGAGTCTTAAGGATATAGTCGCCATGGTTAAAAAGGCTGAATTATCTGAACGTTGTGCGAAAGCCACCCTGTCACATGACACGAAAGATATTGAGGTTGTTGGTAAAATCTCTGAAAGTAAAGTAAGTCACAAAAGTAACCGTGACTTTAAGGTTGAAAATAAGAAAAGGGAGAATTTTGAACCTAGAAGAGTAAGTAATCTAATTTGTTACAGGTGTGGTAGTCGTTTTCACTCAGCTAATTATGACTAAGCCTGGGCGTAGTTTGCGTAGTAGCACTTCACGTAGCTACGTGAAGTACATTTTTAACTACACGTAGCTATGCACATTGCATAGTGCGTAGCTGTGTGCTTGACTGCACTGTACAATAATTGCCAAAAGCATCTTGTACAGTGCAAATTAAGATAAAATAAATATCTCTGTCTTTATATGCTAAAAATGCATATAGTTACTACACAAAAGTGAAAACGATAAATTAACAAGCAGTGAGAGAGGTGATGATTTTAGGATCCTCCCTAAACTAGGGGAAAACCAAGCAGATGCCTTGAAAACAAAAAACACATCTTTTGAACCATTCAGTGGTGGTCCCATCCTCTTAGGACCACCCCAAGCACAGTTATTGGCAAAAATACAATCCCAACCAAAGGCCCTGCAAAGCATTATGGGACGAGATTAGCAGTGGGCAGTGAATATTATAGTATCCAATATCAAAATAATTCTACAAAGAGCTGCAGTTCCACTAGTCGTTACTAGATGTCCCTCACGAGTCAAATGCAAAAGCCTCATGAAAGATTTTCAATACTTTTGCATTTGACTCGTGAGGGACATCTTGTAACGACTAGTGGAACTGCAGCTTGATGTATTAATAATTTCAATGCTTTTGCATTTGACTCGTGAGGGACACCTAGTAACGACTAGTTGAACTGCAGCTCTTTGTAGAATTATTTTGATATTGGAAACTATAATATTCACTGCCCACTGCTAATCTCGTCCCATAATGCTTTGCAGGCCTTTGGTTGGGATTGTATTTTTGCCCATAACAGTGCTTGGGGTGGTCCCTAGGAGGAAGGGACCACCATTGAATCGTTCACATGATATGCTTTTTGTGTTCAAGGCATCTGCTTGGTCCTCCCCTAGGTTAGGGGGACTCCAAAATCATCACCTCTCTCATTGCTTGATATTTTATTGTCAAAATTCATTTTTGTGAATTGGTTATATGCTTTTTAGCATAGAAAATTGCTTTATCAAAGCATTTGAAGGTGTTTATTTAACTACTGCTACGCTACGTCAATTAGCACAGTTATTCACTCTACTACGTGCAATTTTCGTAGTGCGTAGTAGCACAAACTTTGCATGCTCCGTGAGCGTAGCGAAGTATTATGCCCAGGGTTAATTATGACAAGTGTCCTGCAAAGACAGCTAAGTGTCTTGAATGTGGTATTATTGGACACTTTGCTAGAGTTTGTAAAAGAAAGTCTAAAAAGAAACCAAAAAGCAAGTAGCATGTGTACAAGATGGAGAACATGATAGTTATTCTAGCTCCAGTGATGAGGAGGTACAAACGCAGTTTATCCAAAAGAAAAATGTTGTGCTGAATATTTCTGGCCAGTCTTCTTCCAAGCCTATCTGTCAAGTTTCTTTAGGTGGAATTTCTATTCAACTTGCTGCAGATTCAGGGTCCCCGTACACTATCATTTCACAAGATGTCTGGGAAAGGCATTTCACATGTAATACTGGTAGCTGGCTAGAACCCAATGATATATCTCCTGAAAGTTACACAGGAGAGAAAATCGATCTTTTAGGCTTCAGGGTCATAGTTTTCCAATTCAAGGGTAGACACTCCACTGGTAAATTGTACGTTGCCAAAGAAGGGCCATCTGCCTAGGATGGAAAGCCCAGAAGGATTTAAATATTATCCTAGATCCCAACAGCAAGGAGCAAGTACTTATTTCATGCGACAGTGAAGATACTAAGAAGTGGGTATTGGAAGAATTTCCTTCAGTCTTTTCAGGTAATATGGGCAAACTGAAAGGGTATACTCACCAAATACGACTAAAGGAAGGAGCTATCCCAAAAGTACATAAAGCACATAATATCCCTTCCATTGTCAGAGATGAGGTCAAAGCTGAATTGGAAAACTTGTTAGAAGCTAATGTGATTGAACCAGTGGAAGCTTCAGAGTGGGTTTCTCCATTGGTTGTTGCCCGCAAATCCAATGGCAAGGCCCGTTTATGTGTTGACTTGAGGTACCTGAACAACAACATCTTAGTTGATCAATTTCCCTTACCAAGAATCGATGAGATGTTGTCTTTGAATCGGCATGCCAAGTGGTTTTCCACTTTGGATTTGTCTGCAGCGTACCATCAAGTGGTTTTAGATACAGAGAGTAGACATTTCACTACGTTTTGCACACCCTTTGGATGTTTTAGATTCAAACGCATGCCGTTCGGTTTAGCATCCGCTGCGGCAGTTTTCCAAAGGTTGATGTCAAAATTATTCAGTGACATTCCTGAAGCCGTCTTCTTTCAGCATGATATCTTAATTATGGGAAAGAACAAAATTCACCACAATGCTACTCTCAGGGAAGTTCTCATGATTCTTAGAGATAACGGTTTGGCTGCAGAAGGTAGCAAATGTAAGTTTGCTGAAAAATCCGTCACCTATTTGGGGCATGAAATTTGTGACAGTGGCATCAAACCTAAAGCCAAACTCGTTGATGCCATTTTCAATTCTCCTGCACCCAAATCCAAAGATGAACTCAGGTCCTTCCTGGGTTTGGCTGAATTTTATTCAAAATTTGGAACCATTTTTCTCAAAAAACCTATGAAATGCGCCAATTGATGAAGAACAAAACCCCATTTGTTTGGAGTGATGCTTGTCAGAATGCATTTAACGAAATTAAGACTGCCATTGCTAATTCTCCCACATTACAAGGTTTTGACCCGAGTGTGAATACCTTTGTCACCACTGATGCTAGTGGTACTGGGTTGGGTGGTGTGTTATCACAAGTGTCTGGGCAAGGTATAGAAGTAGTGGTAGATTTTGCGTCAAGCTCTTTGTCCCCTACTGAGGATAAATGCTCCGTGATTGAACGGGAGACTCTAGCTTGCTTTTGGGCAATGGAACACTTCCGGAAGTTCATTTGGGGAAGAAAGTTTATCCTTCGCTCTGATCACAAACCCTTAACCAAACTGCTCACAACAGAGGGTTTATGCAGAGCCTCTGCCAGAATCGCTAGGTTATCCATGAGGCTACAAGATTTTGTTTATGAAGCACAGAATGTCCCTGGCATTAAGAACGTTATTGCTGATTATCTCAGTAGATTGTCTCTTCCTCTGAGGGAATTGGATCAGAATTCTTGGAATGACTATTGTGTCGCCAGTATTTTCTCAGATTCATGTGGTTTGCGAATGGAGGAATGGGAACAAGAGGCTGTGAAAGATGAAATCTTACTTATGGTAAAGACAAAATCACCAATGGATGGTCTACTGAGTGCAAGAGTAATCCACACGTTAGGGCATTTTGGGAAGTTAGGGACGAGTTAAGTCTTGATTGTGAGTTTGTGTGTCGAGGTGAGAAAATCATTCTTCCCAAAGGAATGCGGCAAAAAATTATTCGCATTGGGCATGAGGGGCAGCCTGGGGTGTCTAGGACCAAAAGAAATATTAAAGCGTTGTATTGGTGGCACAGAGTGGACTTGGAGATCGAAAGACTTGTACGTGATTGTGTGAGCTGTGAATGTTCTGACAAAACTCAGAAGACGCTTAATCCACCCTTGTCCTCTTTAGAATGTCCTAAATTACCTTGGGAAGAAGTTGCCCTGGACATCATGGGACCCATAGTATGGCAAGATAGTCGTTGCAAGTACGTTTTGGTTTTAGTGGATTTATGTTCTAGATGGATCGAGGTGGAAGTTGTTGAGAATGTTGATACTGCCTCAGTGATTCAATTTCTTGAAAAATGTTTCATCAGAGAAGGATTACCTGCCTCCATTCTTACAGACAATGGTGCGCAATTTAAATCGGATAGCATGAAAAGATTCATGGAATCTACTGGCATTGAGCAAAGATTTACAGCTCTGTACCACCCAAGAGGTAATTCGGTGGTGGAAAGAGTTAACAGAGTTATCAAAGGAGAATTACAGTTAGCAAGTAAAGGAAATAAGAATTGGGATGATGAGTTGCACAAGTTAATTTGGTCTTATAGAATTACTGTCTATGGCACGAGTGGTGAAAGTCCTTTTGGACTTATGAGAGGAAGATTCCCGTACTGCAAAATTAATCCTGGTTGGATGGGCAGAAGTAGGAAGTATGTTTGGGACAGCATGCAAGTAAGGGAGTGTATTTCCAACTCCCAGAGTAAAAACAAAGCTTATTTTGATGTTAAGCATGGCACTAGAGAAGTGTCCTTAGATGTTGGTCAACATGTCAGAGTCAAAAGTGGAAGAAAGGTGGGAAAGTTACATCCTCGTTTTTCTGAACCCAGAACAGTCACTAAGGTCATGCGGAGCACTGTCATTTTGGATGATGGTAGTGTTCACCATATGAACCGTATTGCCTTGGCACGACAACATCTTTTTTTGTCTGGGAAAGTTGTCAAGGAAAGGGGGAAGGGCGATTATTAGTGGATAATCCTGTTCCGACAGGGCCCGTTCCTTTGCCTAGTCTGGAATCTACTACTGATGATCGTGATATTGAACCCAATTCTGGTGATGTTCATGATGCTGATGGTCAAGATTTGTCTGCACCTGTGTGTGGATCCAAATTTTCTGGTGAAACTGAAAGCATGGAAAGATCCACTAGATGTGGAAGACGCATCAAGACGCCAAAGACATTGCAGGATTTCGTATGTGACTAACGTGCACCTCCTGCTTTGATGCTCTGTTCTTTGCGTGCATTTAGATGTTTACCTTTGCAATGTTCTTGTATCTTTGTTTTTTTTTGTTTTTGTTTTTTATTTTCGAAGGGGGGTATGTAGTAACTGGGCTCTTATTTGTAAGGTGGAATGTTTAGGATGTAGAATGTTATTAGGCCACTTGGAATGTGTATATAGGTTGGAATGTAGAATGTGTAATGTCATTCTGTCTTCGCCCTGCTTACTGCTGCATGCACCCTTTTTGCTGTACATCTTTTCCTGAAATAAAGAAGATTAACCGTGTAATCTCCAGAGTGGTTACTACATAGGCACAGGGAGATTAAGTGATTTGCCCAGAATTACAGGATGTTGAGCCAACGCCGAGACTCGAACCTGGTTCCGCAGCTCCTAAATCAGCAGCTCTAGAGTTACTGTGTCTTTGTGGAGCAATCCAACTGGTTTTGGGCAAAGGGATTGTGCTTTCACTTCTGCCAAACCCCAAGTTCAGGTTCAGATTAAGGAAACCAATTTGAGAATCTGGAGAGGGCATTTTATCAGTGGCAGCTCCTCCGCTAAGGCAGAGGAGCGTCGCCCCACTGCTTTTAAGCGGTGTCACTAAAGAAAAAATAAAATGATAATAACTCTAAGTTATCATTTAATTTTTTTACTTGTTGCGGCAGGGATGGGGTGGAGCTGCTCTGCTGACAGAGCAGGGGAGGAGTGGTTTGCACTCCCTTAAGTGCGCATTAATGTTTAGCTGGCCCTCTGGGGCTGGCCAAACATTCATGCGCACTTTGCATGTTCTCCATGCAGGCTGCATTACAGCCTGCATGGAGAACATGCCCAGCCTCCCATTCTCTGACTGAGCACCGATCCACGGTGCTCAGACCAATCACAATATTGTGATTGGCTATCGGCAGGCTGGGAGCCGGGTGTATCCTGCTTCCTGCCCTGGAAGCGGGGAAGAGGACGAAGAGGAGGCGGCAGCAAAGGCGGTCGGCAGCGACATACAGGTAAGTATGATTTTTTAATTGTATTATTTCACACCCTCCTCCTGCCCCCGCGACCCATTCCTCCGTGACCCGCACCCCCACCGCCTTCAAATACCAGCCGCCACTGCATTTTATCACCAATATTTGAATCGCTGGTTAGAGAAAAAATGTACATTTGCACCAACTGTTCCATGCAAAAACCACTCGAGTCTGAACAAATGTTTTGGCTTTGAATCTTCTCGTCAAACATCAGTACACAATTGCAAAGCACCAGTTTTCACTGTCATTTGACCCCTGTTCTCTTCCATTAATGTACTACCTTGGCCCCTGGAGAAGCGCTGAAGAACCTGAGCCCTAATGGGAATTTATGGGTGGGAGACCCAGGTGGTGGGCAGAAACAAAGATCCCTATTGTTGAAACGGGAAAAGTCACTGCACACATATGAGGTATGAAGTGTTCAAACATACGCCCACTGGTACCGCGGGACCGCGGTTTGATAGCATTAATAAAGTAACTTGACAGATATGCCCCACAAACACAGATATATATATTATCTACTGGCGGTCGCCAGTAGATAGTTATAGTTAGGACCTAGTTTCCATAGGAAAAGCGTTTTTTCTTTTCCCAATAACTTTGGCGCTGGATGACGAATCTTCGCGAAATTTTCAAAACTCGTGGGGTGCTCCGGTCTGCTCCTGTCTTGAAAGTTTCAAGGTGATTTGCCAAGCGGGGGCCAAGAAAAAAGGGGGGTCCTAAAACGTGTTTTCTCCATGTTATTTTCCATAGGAAACTTTAGGCACGGCTACAGCCCGAACTGCTGAACGGAATTACACCAAATTTGGCAATAAGGTAGCCCTTGTTTCAGAAAGAACTCTTTTTGTTAAATGGTGTAAATCCGTTCAGTAGTTCCTGAGAAATTTAAAAAAAAGAGGTCGGAAAATGAATTTTCCATAGGAAACTTTAGACACGGCTACAGCTCGAACTGCTGAACGGAATTACACCAAATTTGGCAAAAGGTAGTGCTTGGTTCAGAAAGCGCCCTTTTTTTTAAATGGTGTAAATCCGTTCAGTAGTTGCTGAGAAAATCAAAAAATAAAAGTTTCAATATTTAGAGGCACGGAGGATCCGCGGACCCTCCCGACCACGAGCTTTATTCTAATTGGCTGTCAACACTCCAAACCAGGAAGTGTTGGCAGCCATCTTGTGACTCGGTAGAACCGAGTCACAAGAAAAGAGAAAAACAAACGCAAAAAACAAGAAAAGGGGGCAGGGTAGAAACACCCTGACCCCCTAGGCCTGCTAAGGGGGTCCCACAAGGACCCCCAGGGCCCAAAAAAAACGAAGTGCTTCGTTGTATTGAAGCCCCCGGGTGGGCCAGGTCCCAGGGGCAGTGAAAACAATGTGTGGGGGTGGGCCCAATACCCCCCCCACACTGCCCCGGGGACCGCCACCTCCCCGGGGCAAGATTTAAGAGTTGCGGGGGGGCACGCAGCCATCTTGTGCCTCGCACACGGGATAATAAGGAATCAAATGCCGTAGGAAGAATCTGGGCATTAAACATCCGAGGAGCTGCTGGCAGCAGTGACGCAGCAGCGCAACTGAGGGCTCCGGACCCGAGAACGGGCTGAACTTGGGCTGAGTGGCGGCAGAAGCAAGCCGGGACACTTTGGCGCCTGAGATGGGAAGCCCGGGAGCGATAGAGTGACCTGAAAGAACGCATCGGGACAGATCGAGGCCCGCGAAGGTACGGAAAGCGGCGGCCGAGACCGGCATCCCTTGATAACCCAGAGAGCAATCACCCAGACCTTGCGGTGTTTAATGTGCAGTGCGCTAGTAATCCATGTGTTACCTACTGCTGGGCACTCTAAAACCCTGATGCCACTACACACCTACGTGTGGTCTTTTAGTGCTAAAATGTAAAGTGCGCTGTGGTAACAACGCAGGTAAAGTGCAGGACAGCACCTGACGGGCAGAAAACACCCAGAGACAATAAATAAAGGAAACAGACAGCCGACTAGAGAGCGGTTAGTTGGGGTGAAGGCGGGAAAGATGTTTTTTTGGTAGATTCACTTTTGGTGCACACTGCTGATTGCACCTAAAACGTGATGCCAAATAGGGCACTTACTTGCTGCACTTGTGCTGTCTGCCCATGTTCACTATTGAGCTCTCTGTGCCCTCTGCCTGCAAAGGGACGATGGGTAAAACCTGACGATGATCTTAATGTAATATGGAATACATTTGAGCGGGAGAACGCATTGCAGCCTATGCATATCGCAAATCCATATTATTTCTCAATAAAAATGTGTCTCCAGGTATTTCCTGCCAAAAACACGTGATAACGTAATTTGTACGTGGGCAAATATCCCATGTGTATCTAATTAATACCTGGGCAAATACTACTTGGTTTCCCGCTTCAGGTGCAAACATCCGTCTGGGCTGGAAATGAAATTAACAAAATGCCCTTGTAATCAGGGTCTAAGTGTGGTGACCACAATTTGTAGTGATACCCTATGTCCCGACCAACCACCTGCGCAGGGTACAGAGAGATGTGGTCCCAGTGCAGTGTCTCCAGTGTGCCATAAAGTGTCCATGGTACAATCCATGTGCAAAGTGCTCCAAGCGCAGAGCCTCATTACAATGAATGTACTCTGGGTTCAAAGCCCACTGCACAATTTAGTGGCCCTAGGAAAATGCCCATGGTGTGCACAATCGATATGGCGAGTGCATTCATTCACAAGCTCTAGGCGCAGGGTCCTCACTGTGCTATGTAGTGATCCTAAAGAAATGTCCATGGCACGTGTGCCCAGCCCACATGCAATGCTTTTTCCTTTCATGCGCTCCTAGTGGAGTGCCTCCCCTGTGCCAGGCTGCCTGGAACGGGGTCGGGGCTGGCTTGGTCCGAGCCTCTGTCATGCGTACTGCTCGCCCTGGCCGCTGATCGCTCTTCCTGCATCCGTGGGTCGGGAGCCGTGCGAGGCGCTGGCACGGAGCCCGGACAGCAGCCCGCTGTGGGCGTCAGTCAGTCTGAGCCGAGGACGGGGAGGCTGAGAGGCCCGGGGAGAGAAGGGGCAAAGGAGGTACAGACAGAGGGTGATGGGCCCGGAGAGAGAATGGGCAGAGGAGGCGCAGGGAGAGGCTGAGGGGCCCGGGGAGAGAAGGGGCAGAGGAGGCAGAGCGAGGGCCCGGGGAGAGAAGGAGAAAAGAGGCACGAGCGAAGAGAGAAGGGGCAAAGGAGGCGCAGGGTGAGAGGCCCGAGGATAGAAGGGGAAAGGGAGGTGCGGAGGGAGAAGGAGCAAAGGAGGCGCATGGAGAGGCTGAGGGACCCGGAGAGAGAAGGGAAAAATGAGACGCAGGAAGCGGGTGAGGGGCCCGGAGAGAGATGGGGCAAAGGAGGTACAGACAGAGGGTGAGGGGCCCGGAGAGAGAATGGGCAGAGGAGGCGCAGGGAGAGGCTGAGGGGCCCGGAGAGAGATGGGGCAGAGGAGGCTGAGCGAGGGCCCGGGGAGAGAAGGAGAAAAGAGGCGCGGAGGGAGAAGGAGCAAAGGAGGCGCATGGAGAGGCTGAGGGACCCGGAGAAAGAAGGGAAAAATGAGACGCAGGAAGTGGGTGAGGGGCCCGGAGAGAGATGGGGCAAAGGAGGCACAGACAGAGGGTGAGGGACCCGGAGCGAGAAAGGACAAAGGAGGCTCAGTGAGAGTCTGAGGGGCCCGGGAGAGAAGACGTAGAGGAGGTGCGGGGAGAGGGTTAGGGCCCCGTGGAGAGATGGAGAAAGGAGGTGCAGGAAGAGGAGGGGCCCAGGGAGAGAGGGCCCAAAGTGGTAGGAGGAAGGTAAAGGACGCACACAGAGAGGGCGAGGGGCCCGGGGAAAGAAAGGGCAGGCACAGTGCGGTTGCATTTTATATTGCGCTTACTAGCGCTGCGATGCGTTGATGGGGCAGAACAGGCACCGTGAGAGGGGAAAGTGACTAAGTCAGAGAACAGAGGGGACAAAGAGAGGGGGCACTAGTGGGTGGGGGGGTTTAAGAGTCATTGGGAGAGACGGGGAAAAGGTGGCACAAGGATAGGGCAAAAGGCATAGGGAAGGGGCATTGAAAGAGGGCAAAGTGGGCGCAGGGAGAAACGTGAATGCTAAGGGAGCGAGAGAGGGTAAAAGAAGCACAGACAGCAACAGAGCATTGAGAAGAGAGCAAGGGGCATAGAAAAAGGCCAGGGGGCATACGAGAGATGTGGGGGGAGGGGGGAGAGAGAAAGGCGTCTGGGGAAAACAAGGGACAGATAGGCCAAATGAGGCACAGGGAGAGAACGTAGAGACTAAGAATGAGACAAGATAAAGAAGGCGCAGCCAGCATCAGGAGCATAGACAAGAACAAAGAGGCAGAGAGAAAGGGTGAGGGGCCTAAGAGATAAGGGGGGTGGGGGGTGTAGGGAAAAGGGAGATACAGGGCAACTGGGCCCAAGAAACAAAGGGAACACAAGGAGATGGAACGGAGCCTAAGAGAACAAGAGGGCAAGGAAACACAGCCAGCTGAAGGGGCACAAAGAGAGTGCAGGGGCTATGGGCAAAGGGGCCACAATAAAGGAGCAATGGAAGAGCCCAGGCTAGGGGCTACCTGGTGAAGGGGCCCAGGAAGGTGGCAAGTGGTCACAGGGAGAGGGCACGGGAATATTGAAAGAGAGGCCAAAGGACCAGAGAGATGGTAAGGATGGAGAGGGAGACAGGGCAAAGATGGCACAGGTTAGGCAGGCAAAGGGGCAGACAGAAAGACTGGGGACAGAGAAAGAGAGTGGGCTAAGTGGGCATAGGCATTGAAGGGGACACATGGAGAGGATGAGGAAAGTTAAGGATACAGGGCAAATGGGGCACAGGGAACAATGTACTAGTGCAGGGGGAGAGAGGGAAAAGGGGCACAGGAAGAGAGTTAGGGAGCCCAGGACAGAGAGATTAAAGAGGACCAAATGGAGACGGACAGGAGATACAGTCCAACGGGGCCACAGTGAAGGGGGGTGTGCAGAGGAATATGGAGCACAGAGAATGGCAGGGTAAAGGGGACATAGCCAGCAAAGGAGGCACAGACAGGGTAAGAAGAGAGGGTGGTATGGCACTGAGAGAGCTGGCAGAGGAGGGACAAGCAGAGGACACATCGCACAGGGTGAAGCAAGGTAACGGGGCAGAGCGATTAAGACCCTTGCGCCACAGTGCTTACAGAATGCATGCAAGTGCATAATAATATATATATATATATTCACTGAAAAAACCATAGGTTTCAGGGACGTTATAGTTAGAAATTAGCATTGAAAAAACCTTAGAAATTCACTGAAAAAACCATAGGTTTCAGCCACGTTATAGTTAGAAATTAGCATTTAAAAAACCTTTGAAATTCACTGAAGAAACCATAGGTTTCAGGGACGTTATAGTTAGTTGGACATTTCACTCGTACAAAACCATAGAAATTCGACCGTTATAGTTCGTTCAGCTAACTAGAACTTGCGCCCCCGCAATGCACTGCTGATGACGTCACATATTACATCATTCATGACATGGTCAGTGACATCACTGATGACATCACTGATGACATCTCAAATGACATCACTGATTACATCATCCACGTGAAAATCTGATGCACCTCCTCACACTCTAATATAACCTTTGATACACCCACTGTAAAATGCAGACTACCATTTTCGAAACCATCGACACACCAATACCAGTTACTACATACGCACTCACTGATTCCTAGGTCTACACACACATCCACTTATTCACCCATACAATCACTCATACATACAGTCACTCATCAATACAACACTATCATATGCACTCATACACCTATACAGACACTCACACACCGCCACTCATCCATGGAGTTACTCACACACCTAGTCAGTCATGCAAAGAATCAATCACACTCCCATTTCCTCAGCTATACAGTTATACACACACCACCTCACTTATTCAAACATATACTAACACATACTTACTCTCTTATACAATCACTGATACAAGTACACACTCATCCATACAGCCACTCTCACAATCACTGACTATCACGTATAGTCATTTATATACTCCAACTCTCACATACACTGCCTTTTACATATGTAGTTACTTGGACATGAACCACTGAGACATCCAATCTCTCACCAACACACCCATACACACACTCACCCGCCCATACAGCTGTTTCCACATGCACTCTTGAACCCACACACCCAGTGAATCAACCACTCACACACCTCCCACCCACCGACACACACACTCAGTCTCCCATACAAACACTCAGGCAACCAATCAATAACCCATATAGACACTCATGTAGCTACTGACCAACACATTCAGCAGCTTACACAACAACAGACATACTGATACACACATTCAGACAGTTTAGTCACTAACCCATGCATTCAGTAAAACACATTTAATCACTCACTTATACAGTCAGTCACGCACCTACTAAATCCTTCATTCAGACACTTATACACCCACTCATTCTTCAATACACCTTGGCATATATATAAAACATATTTAAACGTTACAGAAACACACAGTCACTGGATGATGTCATCAGTGATGTCATTTGAGATGTCATCAGTGATGTCATTTGAGATGTCATCAGTGATGTCACTGACCATGTCATGAATGATGTAATATGTGACGTCATCAGCAGTGCATTGCGGGGGCACGAGTTATAGTTAGCTGAACTAACTATAATGGTCGAATTTCTATGGTTTTGTACGAGTGAAATGTCCAACTAACTATAACGTCCCTGAAACCTATGGTTTTTTCAGTGAATTTCAAAGGTTTTTTAAATGCTAATTTCTAACTATAACGTGGCTGAAACCTATGGTTTTTTCAGTGAATATATATGCGGTGAGAGTGCATGCTGGGACTTGCAGTTTACTACTGGGATTGCAGGTCTGTGTGTGACTTTTAACTGGCCTATCAGGTGAGCCACCAATGGCGGAACGACTGGAGGAATTTAAACGGAACTGTGGTTGATCGGGGAGGAGCGGGCATTTGAGAAAGGCAATGTCCGAAACGCGTCATGCCCATGCTCTTTGAAATAAATCCCCTGTTTGAAGTACCCCATGGTGTCCCTCTGGTTCTTTCAAGTAAAAGGATCTCTTCGTGGCATATGTTGTGTGCAAGTCCTGGGCACACATGGAGGAGACCCGTCTCAACAAAAGGACAGAGTCATCCGGGGCAGCTTCGGCACTTTCTTCGCATTCATGGTAATGGATAGGCTCTGACCCACCGTACCCGCCCGTGGTATCTGTGCCGCTGTTAATTGCAGTTCGTGACTCCACGAAGGATTCCGGATCACTGCATCCGTGTTTTCCAGGCCACCCAAGGAGCGGATTAGTGTGGTTTGAGGCGTTTTGGGGACTCGGGAGGTGCATTTGTTTTAAACTGCCTCGATTACCACAGCCCTGAACTGCGTTCTTAAAAGTATCCTGATGGTTTTGTTTTACAGACATTGCCGGCTGAAGTCACTTGCCTAGCATGCGGTGAGAGTGCATGCTGGGACTTGCAGTTTACTACTGGGATTGCAGGTCTGTGTGTGACTTTTATCTGGCCTATCAGGTGAGCCACCAATGGCGGAACGACTGGAGGAATTTAAACGGAACTGTGGTTGATCGGGGGAGGAGCGGGCATTTGAGAAAGGCAATGTCCAAACCGCGTCATGCCCATGCTCTTTGAAATAAATCCACTGTTTGAAGTACCCCATGGTGTCCCTCTGGTTCTTTCAAGTAAAAGGATCTCTTCGTGGTATGTATATATATATATATATATATATATATATATATATATATATATTCACAGAAAAAAACTATTGAGTTATACATATAAAAGGTAGTACAATTTTAAAATACGTTAAAAAAAACTTTATAAATTCACCGAAGAAAACAATGGTTAAAGGGGAGTTATACTTAAGTCTTCTAAAAATAAAGTTTAGAAACCAGTAAAACTGAAATTCACCAACTATACTGGCATAAATATAGCTTGCGCTGCTGTAGATTTCAGATGTCATCAGTAATTTAGTATGTGAGGTGATAAGCAGAGCATCATAGCAGTGCAAGTTATACTTATGTCAGTTACGCATAACTAGTGAATTCCAGTATTGTTTTGCAAATTAAATGTTAGTTGCAGTGAATTTCTAAGAATTTTAACAAAAGGGTAAGACATTGGGTTATTAGTTGAGAGGGTTGAGAGCCCCCTCATGTAATAAACATAATCCAATTCAATTCAATTAATCTTTATTCAATTTTTTTTTTAAACGCATAAAAGAAGTACAGTACAATTTCTGCAACAACAATGTAAAAGCAGCTACCATGGCAGCAATAATGTTTAAAAAAAGATTAAAATACATACTAAAACCACTAAAAATACAATCTATGTAGTTATGCTAAAAATAACACATTGAGATACTAGCAAGCAAGCAGATAAAGTTCAACATAGCAGATGATTCAAGGACCTTAATCCCCGAGAACCCGATTACATAATATGCACTCTAAATAGGGGTTGCTATAAAATACGGTGAAATAAAAGAACTATTAATAATAAAGCAATTCGCTAATAACATGAAGAATGTATAAGGCCCAGACTGCACATGATTCATACTTGAAATAAGCTGTTGGTCCCATAACTCATCCCTTCATCGAAATCCTGCACCTTACTGACACTTTGAGAAAAGAACAGACTCTGTAACAGAGGTCAGGGCTACCCAAGAGCTGTAAATAAAATAACAAATCTCTACACTTCCGCAACTCCTGGGGCTTTAAAATCGGCTTAGGGAGAAAAAATAAATAGACTTTACAAAAAAACATAAAATACACAAAACATTGAACATGGACAGGCCTATGCGCTAGTGTCCACGCAAAAGCCCCCATAAAACACAAGAGTCGCCTCTGCGTGCCAGTCCTGAAATGGAGGAGAAGTGATCTACCTCAACGTGAAAGTTGTAGGGATAAATAGCACAGTGGCTCCACAGATGCAAAGAAAGTAATATAATCACAGAGGGAGCATTTACTGCATTCCGAGCTCCGCCTTTGGGAGACACAAAATTCTTGAAAGCGAGACTTGACAACCAACTTGTCAGACTTGAGTAAAGTGGGAGGTGCAGAGTACATATCAGGCAGGATTAGTTCATGAAAAGACTTAAAAATGTACTTCAGCCACGGAATAGAAAGACCCCCTATCTAAATTAAGGCAGTCTAAAATAATATCCCTAATTCAGCTAGCCTCGGCATTGGCTAACCCAGAGCAAAATTGGGGCCAACTTTACTTTGTCCGAGAGATAAGGTCAATTTTGCTCTGAGTGAATGATAAAATGGGAGCTAGTGGGAGTTTCGGTAAAGGAGTTGCCTATAGATACGAGTTTCCTCTGTCTGTAGAGAGGACTATGATGATATCCCCAAACCCCTGCACCATGCAAAGCCGCGGGAACACACTGCGAGTTGTATATTTTTAGGCAGGGAGAAATGGTCTCCCTGCCTACAGTCTAAGGGAGACTTAAAATACCACCAGCCGACCTGCTTAACCTGCAGCTGCCAGAAACCAGCCGAATCGAAGACAACACCAAGGTAACTAAAATGATTCAAGCTGCTCAGGGACTGGCTACTGATCAACAGAGTAGGGACGCTTTTCTTTCCTGGGCCACACGTCATCATTTGAGACTTCCCTAAGTTAGTGACCAGATCTAAATTGCTCATGAAGTGCACAAAGAACTCCACAAGTGTGCGCAGAACTCTTCCACCTCGACCCAAGACGTAAAGTGACCTTCCCTTCAAGGCGAGGACAATATATATATTTTGCATCAAACAGCATATACACTACGTTTGTATGTGTTTCATGATGCAAGAAGTGGATACCTATAAAGATCTTGCTTTAAATTTTCATTCATCTCTTCCACGGGGGTCGCATTTAAAAACAAGCATTTGCAATGCAATCGGTCTCGCCTTTGGGGCCTTATAAGTATTTGGCTATGCAACACATTTATCGCACATTACTGCAACGTAGCTTCGCTCACATGTATTTGTAGCACAATGACATTCCCAGATGACGGTAATCACCACAACACATTCAATACTTTGGAACTTGTCAGTGACTCCTGTGACAATTGCTTCTGATGAACAAAAAGCCCCAGATTATTATCGCCAGGGAAGGAAGACATGAGAGTGAATTTGGTTACAGTTACACAGCGTGATTTGAGTGGGAAAGACAATATTTTATGTAGAGAGCAAAACAACATGGCTACATTTCGTAACAAAGCATAACCACCGCAATGCATTTCTGGCCCATACTTTGCAACATTAAAATTGGGACTACAGATTGAACACATGCAATACATCAACTGCTATGTGTACATTAACACCTGAGACATTCCCAAGAAACACTAACAGTGCTAAATATGTGCTAAATATGTGCTAAACATGTGCTAAATATGTGCTCGGGATGCCTTCCTGCAGAGTGCAACTTTGTAAGCCCCTAGGGTGGTACTTTCTGCTCCCTCTCCCCTTGAACGGAAAATAAGGGCTGCCAAATCGATAGGCAAATTGCCAGCTGGGACCTGGCACCGACAGGACTAAGGTCACAAACCACAACATCACTAGAAGCAGGAGGGCTGCCAATGCCGCATCCACACGGAACTGAGCCGCTTTGATGTGCCAACTGTTTAATGGGGCGACACCAATGCTTGACAAAATAAAAACACAGTGACAGGGCCTGCGCGTGCCCCCGGGGCACATCTCCATTGTGTAAGAGACAGTCCTTTAAATGGGCTTTAAAAGGAACCACTGCTGGATGTTTTTTCTTCCCTAATACATCACTTATCTACACCCTGCTTAACCACAGTATTGTCCAGACACAAAACCACTTCTATTAACGCCACCGTGCACAGGCAACCGTATTAGACACAGAATGATATGAATCAGTGTCATACACAACGTTACAATTCTGTGCACAAAAACAGGAGGAAAAAGAAATACGAATGATGTACCTGCATGCGCCCCCTAGTTCCGCTTATTTAGGGACTGTGTAACACTTTTGTAATTCTGTACACCCCTTTATACAGTAACTATTCCTTGTGCAGAGGAGATCTCTGTGTCCCGTCAGAGAAGAGCAGACAGCTGAATCCCTTTGTAAATAGGAAGCCCGGTGTGTTCTCTTGTACGTGGCCAACGCTCTAGGTCCCTCTATAGAAAAGCACTCCCTACACCAGCTTGCTCGGATGCACCCCTTTGTATATAGGCAATTCTTGGCATTCTCATTCTACAGAAGCGCCCATCTTTATCCCCTTCATACCTAGGCACCACTCTGTATCTGCTTGTAGAGTGCGCCCCTTGCACATAAGCAACTCTACCTTTGTATATATATTTACTTTTGTCGGGAGAAGCCACAACATTTCAATTTACGCCGGCCAGCCTCACCTTACTCTAGTCCTCCATTTAAACGCCAAAAGACATATCAATGGCGTTCACGCACCAGCAGGTCATAAATAGCGGGAAGTCCGGAGCTCCAGCAGGGGGTGGTCTGCGGCTCCGTGGATGTTAACGTTGAGCCTGCACTGGGCCCCCGCTGCTCCGGCCGGGCAGGTCCGGTCCCACAGGATGAGAAAAGGGGCTCACTCTGACCCATTGCTGTCTTCCCATGGTGAGCTGTGCGGTGCCGGAAGCTGGAGGAGGCGAGTGGTCCGGGCGCGGCAGTGGAGGCAGAGAGAGAGGTGGGCGACTGACTAAGGCACTGAGTCATTAGAGCGGGGCTGTGCGGAAGGAAGGGGCGGTGGCTGTGATGTAAGGCATCGCGCGCATGTCAAATGTAAATGGCTGCGCACTACTTTAAAAACAAGCACTTGCAATGCAATAGAACTCGCATTTACGCGAGTCCTATTGCATTTGAAACAAGAGTGCGGGTGGGCAAAAAGGCACGAACGGGAGTGGGGGGGGGTGGTGGTGGGCCGAGAAGTCACGGACTGCGGGAGGGGAGGGCGGGAGCCACGGGAACAAAATAGTTTTGAAAGTAATGGGGCCAGTAGCCATGGAAGTATACAAATGACGACATGGCCGTCAGGAGGAGGGACTAACAAGGCTAAAACTAATGGGTAGGCAGCATTTACGACCTAAGCCAATCAAAAAGATGGGCGGAGAGTGGGCGGAGCTTCCACGAAGCTTCCACGCTATAGTGTATACTGCATGCCTCGCAAAGCGAGCAGAGCATGCGCGCTGCAACGCTAGGCGAGACCTAATGAAATGAGAGTCAGTGGCTTAAAAAAATGTAATTGCGATTTTTGGTGGGCTCTCATTCGACCCTTTTCTGAAGGCATTTAAAGGAAAAATTCCACCTCGGGCTTATATGGGGCTGAGATTTTCATTTGGGATCCGAGGTTTCCTTGGAGCTTCTAGAATGCAGCTCTTGGAAAAAAACCTTTATGTTTGCCCACGTGTCATAATTCAGGCTATTGTATTGGAGCTTTCAGCCCAAGCCGGGTGGTTTTTAGAAGCCAAAAATCTCAGCATTATGGTAGAATGAACTTAATCACAGTAATCTTAACGGCGGTAGGAAAATCAGAAAACAAATTGTACTAATCAATGAGTCTTTTACTAATTATATTAAAATGCCTCCATCACAATGGAGTTTTTCTACGGTAGAAATGACAAAGATAGGCGTATATGCTTCAGTAAAGAGTCATAAATTGTATATTGAAAAGAAGTTCAGCAAGCATAACAATGAACTTACTGGAAACAAATACTTTGACAAATTATTTTAAAATATTTTTATGTTCAGAATGGACCAAAATAAATAAATAATTTTACTTTGCTTAATAATATGTAATATCTCCAGGACCAGAGAATGTTTTTAATCAAGTTTAAAATTGGACTAAATACCCTTTAACTGATTCTCTAGGCTGCAACTAAATTGAAACTTTCAGGAGGTTTATGTTGGTATGCACTTTAGTCGAAATGTACTTGTACTCATATTTTACATGATTGTTTTCTTTTTTTTTTATCAGTGTCGTCATGCTTCTTAAAACCCACTTTTTCACATAATATGGTACTTTGACTCACCATCAAGTTGAAAAAATAATATTAGCTGAAATGAGATTTACGAATGTTGCAATAGCTCTAGCACGATGTGTAATAGCTATACAAAAGGAATGTGCCTTATGATATCATTTTATGGTATAATGTATATTTTAATGAATTTATAAAGTACATGTATATTTTTATAATGTGTTTTAAAGCTTTTCCCCATATTTGATAGTCTGTTGTCTAAATAAATAAAATGTTACTCCTGCTTCTACTACTGCACTTGGTGTATAGCAATACTCATGCATACGTCGCTTGATTTTAAGTTACACCACATATGTAGGGGCCCTAATCGCAGGTTTATAATGGTAATTGGCTCATTATATGATATCCAGGTCACTCTACTTAATATCTGTGCTCTGCACACCATTTCACCAGATTTCTTTGATAGCATTCTGCACACTGATGAGGCTGGGCCCGCTTATAGGGAGGACACCGAGCTGGGAGGTGTGTGCAGGAAAGCAGAGGCAAAAGCAGCATGAGTGGCGGAGAACCAAGAATGAAGGACCAAGATTGCAGGATGAGAGAAGATGCCTCCAAAGAAGGAGAACGGAGCAGTGTTGTTGAGAAAAAGACGCGAGGACCCCAGGAAGCCTGGAAGGACCGCGGACAGCGAGAGGAGGAGACACGGGTATAGGTGACAGGACACCCTGAAACAGAAATATCTGATCACTAAAGGGCTATATTTTGTTTCCCTGAGGCCTGTCCTGGGCTATGAGAAAGGACGAACCAGAGAAGAAGCTCCAAAGTTTCCCCCTGCAAGACTCAACACAGCCATGTGGAAGATCCTCCTATGGTTTCACCCATACTTCTTGTAGTCTTTATAACTACTATAACAACCACGCAGATTCCGAGTCATATCTGACAACCTGTTACAGGACTGTGAGCACTCATTTTAATCTACAAGTGAAGGATCAACAGCCTGAAAGTCCATGATGTCATCTTGATTTGGGAAATGAGCCATTAAGGAAGCAAAGGTCATAAAAATGTGGTAGCCATTTTTAATCAGGCAGAAACATGAACAAGGCAGTGATCATGATGGTCAAACAATCTCCATAGCTGTCATTGCGAAAATTGAAGCAATGCCCCAAAAAATAGTAAGCAGGTACCCCTACCAACCAGTGGTGAAGATGGAGTATCATGATTCTTATAGGTTTACTGAACAAAGAATCAAGATTTTATTAAAGTCTAGGCTAGCATTATAACTATTATTTGCTCCTTCTGAGCAGCAAACCATTAAATGTTTTCAATTAGAACTTTGAAAACATCACAATGAAAGAAGAATGTTCAGTCCCATATAAACTGCTTGAACTCCATCTTCCTCCCCTTTTGTTTGTTCTTCTTCTTCACTGTCCTACAAACTCCTTCTTCGTACCTATCCTCTTCTAATTCTCTGCGGGGTGGTGGAGTGAGCTAAAGAATGATGATGGATTAAACCCAGATCAGTTGACTGGGGGTGAGTGTTTGATTGGCTCAAACGTTCCGTCCATCATCCCCTTTTGTATCGCTTTGTTCGCCCTAAGTTGGCGGGGGTATGCCCAGACGTGGGTCCCTTGCTCACTTTGCCACTGGATTCAAGCAAGCCTGGCTGATGACGGCTGGAATGCCAGAAACCGGTCCTAGGATGCTTGTTTCCGGTCCAGGGAAGACATGGCTTGGCAGTTCGGGCTGGACTGTTCCCATGAGGCACAGGGTCAGACTGATTTGCATATGGCCATGTCTGAACTGGGGTGGTGGAGTGAGCTAAAGAATGATGATGGATTAAACCCAGATCAGTTGACTGGGGGTGAGTGTTTGATTGGCTCAAACGTTCCGTCCATCATCCCCTTTTGTATCGCAAAGCGAGCAGAGCATGCGCGCTGCAACGCTAGGCGAGACCTAATGAAATGAGAGTCAGTGGCTTAAAAAAATGTAATTGCGATTTTTGGTGGGCTCTCATTCGACCCTTTTCTGAAGGCATTTAAAGGAAAAATTCCACCTCGGGCTTATATGGGGCTGAGATTTTCATTTGGGATCCGAGGTTTCCTTGGAGCTTCTAGAATGCAGCTCTTGGAAAAAAACCTTTATGTTTGCCCACGTGTCATAATTCAGGCTATTGTATTGGAGCTTTCAGCCCAAGCCGGGTGGTTTTTAGAAGCCAAAAATCTCAGCATTATGGTAGAATGAACTTAATCACAGTAATCTTAACGGCGGTAGGAAAATCAGAAAACAAATTGTACTAATCAATGAGTCTTTTACTAATTATATTAAAATGCCTCCATCACAATGGAGTTTTTCTACGGTAGAAATGACAAAGATAGGCGTATATGCTTCAGTAAAGAGTCATAAATTGTATATTGAAAAGAAGTTCAGCAAGCATAACAATGAACTTACTGGAAACAAATACTTTGACAAATTATTTTAAAATATTTTTATGTTCAGAATGGACCAAAATAAATAAATAATTTTACTTTGCTTAATAATATGTAATATCTCCAGGACCAGAGAATGTTTTTAATCAAGTTTAAAATTGGACTAAATACCCTTTAACTGATTCTCTAGGCTGCAACTAAATTGAAACTTTCAGGAGGTTTATGTTGGTATG
Source organism: Calotriton arnoldi (assembly GCA_963921515.1). Classification (NCBI taxonomy): domain Eukaryota; kingdom Metazoa; phylum Chordata; class Amphibia; order Caudata; family Salamandridae; genus Calotriton; species Calotriton arnoldi. The sequence continues at coordinate 756,392 of CAWUFW010008788.1, read as the reverse complement.
CACTTTAGTCGAAATGTACTTGTACTCATATTTTACATGATTGTTTTCTTTTTTTTTATCAGTGTCGTCATGCTTCTTAAAACCCACTTTTTCACATAATATGGTACTTTGACTCACCATCAAGTTGAAAAAATAATATTAGCTGAAATGAGATTTACGAATGTTGCAATAGCTCTAGCACGATGTGTAATAGCTATACAAAAGGAATGTGCCTTATGATATCATTTTATGGTATAATGTATATTTTAATGAATTTATAAAGTACATGTATATTTTTATAATGTGTTTTAAAGCTTTTCCCCATATTTGATAGTCTGTTGTCTAAATAAATAAAATGTTACTCCTGCTTCTACTACTGCACTTGGTGTATAGCAATACTCATGCATACGTCGCTTGATTTTAAGTTACACCACACATGTAGGGGCCCTAATCGCAGGTTTATAATGGTAATTGGCTCATTATATGATATCCAGGTCACTCTACTTAATATCTGTGCTCTGCACACCATTTCACCAGATTTCTTTGATAGCATTCTGCACACTGATGAGGCTGGGCCCGCTTATAGGGAGGACACCGAGCTGGGAGGTGTGTGCAGGAAAGCAGAGGCAAAAGCAGCATGAGTGGCGGAGAACCAAGAATGAAGGACCAAGATTGCAGGATGAGAGAAGATGCCTCCAAAGAAGGAGAACGGAGCAGTGTTGTTGAGAAAAAGACGCGAGGACCCCAGGAAGCCTGGAAGGACCGCGGACAGCGAGAGGAGGAGACACGGGTATAGGTGACAGGACACCCTGAATCAGAAATATCTGATCACTAAAGGGCTATATTTTGTTTCCCTGAGGCCTGTCCTGGGCTATGAGGAAGGACGAACCAGAGAAGAAGCTCCAAAGTTTCCCCCTGCAAGACTCAACACAGCCATGTGGAAGATCCTCCTATGGTTTCACCCATACTTCTTGTAGTCTTTATAACTACTATAACAACCACGCAGATTCCGAGTCATATCTGACAACCTGTTACAGGACTGTGAGCACTCATTTTAATCTACAAGTGAAGGATCAACAGCCTGAAAGTCCATGATGTCATCTTGATTTGGGAAATGAGCCATTAAGGAACCAAAGGTCATAAAAATGTGGTAGCCATTTTTAATCAGGCAGAAACATGAACAAGGCAGTGATCATGATGGTCAAACAATCTCCATAGCTGTCATTGCGAAAATTGAAGCAATGCCCCAAAAAATAGTAAGCAGGTACCCCCTACCAACCAGTGGTGAAGATGGAGTATCATGATTCTTATAGGTTTACTGAACAAAGAATCAAGATTTTATTAAAGTCTAGGCTAGCATTATAACTATTATTTGCTCCTTCTGAGCAGCTAACCATTAAATGTTTTCAATTAGAACTTTGAAAACATCACAATGAAAGAAGAATGTTCAGTCCCATATAAACTGCTTGAACTCCATCTTCCTCCCCTTTTGTTTGTTCTTCTTCTTCACTGTCCTACAAACTCCTTCTTCGTACCTATCCTCTTCTAATTCTCTGCGGGGTGGTGGAGTGAGCTAAAGAATGATGATGGATTAAACCCAGATCAGCTGACTGGGGGTGAGTGTTTGATTGGCTCAAACGTTCCGTCCATCATCCCCTTTTGTATCGCTTTGTTCGCCCTAAGTTGGCGGGGGTATGCCCAGACGTGGGTCCCTTGCTCACTTTGCCACTGGATTCAAGCAAGCCTGGCTGATGACGGCTGGAATGCCAGAAACCGGTCCTAGGATGCTTGTTTCCGGTCCAGGGAAGACATGGCTTGGCAGTTCGGGCTGGACTGTTCCCATGAGGCACAGGGTCAGACTGATTTGCATATGGCCATGTCTGAACTGGGGTGGTGGAGTGAGCTAAAGAATGATGATGGATTAAACCCAGATCAGTTGACTGGGGGTGAGTGTTTGATTGGCTCAAACGTTCCGTCCATCATCCCCTTTTGTATCGCAAAGCGAGCAGAGCATGCGCGCTGCAACGCTAGGCGAGACCTAATGAAATGAGAGTCAGTGGCTTAAAAAAATGTAATTGCGATTTTTGGTGGGCTCTCATTCGACCCTTTTCTGAAGGCATTTAAAGGAAAAATTCCACCTCGGGCTTATATGGGGCTGAGATTTTCATTTGGGATCCGAGGTTTCCTTGGAGCTTCTAGAATGCAGCTCTTGGAAAAAAACCTTTATGTTTGCCCACGTGTCATAATTCAGGCTATTGTATTGGAGCTTTCAGCCCAAGCCGGGTGGTTTTTAGAAGCCAAAAATCTCAGCATTATGGTAGAATGAACTTAATCACAGTAATCTTAACGGCGGTAGGAAAATCAGAAAACAAATTGTACTAATCAATGAGTCTTTTACTAATTATATTAAAATGCCTCCATCACAATGGAGTTTTTCTACGGTAGAAATGACAAAGATAGGCGTATATGCTTCAGTAAAGAGTCATAAATTGTATATTGAAAAGAAGTTCAGCAAGCATAACAATGAACTTACTGGAAACAAATACTTTGACAAATTATTTTAAAATATTTTTATGTTCAGAATGGACCAAAATAAATAAATAATTTTACTTTGCTTAATAATATGTAATATCTCCAGGACCAGAGAATGTTTTTAATCAAGTTTAAAATTGGACTAAATACCCTTTAACTGATTCTCTAGGCTGCAACTAAATTGAAACTTTCAGGAGGTTTATGTTGGTATGCACTTTAGTCGAAATGTACTTGTACTCATATTTTACATGATTGTTTTCTTTTTTTTTATCAGTGTCGTCATGCTTCTTAAAACCCACTTTTTTCACATAATATGGTACTTTGACTCACCATCAAGTTGAAAAAATAATATTAGCTGAAATGAGATTTACGAATGTTGCAATAGCTCTAGCACGATGTGTAATAGCTATACAAAAGGAATGTGCCTTATGATATCATTTTATGGTATAATGTATATTTTAATGAATTTATAAAGTACATGTATATTTTTATAATGTGTTTTAAAGCTTTTCCCCATATTTGATAGTCTGTTGTCTAAATAAATAAAATGTTACTCCTGCTTCTACTACTGCACTTGGTGTATAGCAATACTCATGCATACGTCGCTTGATTTTAAGTTACACCACATATGTAGGGGCCCTAATCGCAGGTTTATAATGGTAATTGGCTCATTATATGATATCCAGGTCACTCTACTTAATATCTGTGCTCTGCACACCATTTCACCAGATTTCTTTGATAGCATTCTGCACACTGATGAGGCTGGGCCCGCTTATAGGGAGGACACCGAGCTGGGAGGTGTGTGCAGGAAAGCAGAGGCAAAAGCAGCATGAGTGGCGGAGAACCAAGAATGAAGGACCAAGATTGCAGGATGAGAGAAGATGCCTCCAAAGAAGGAGAACGGAGCAGTGTTGTTGAGAAAAAGACGCGAGGACCCCAGGAAGCCTGGAAGGACCGCGGACAGCGAGAGGAGGAGACACGGGTATAGGTGACAGGACACCCTGAATCAGAAATATCTGATCACTAAAGGGCTATATTTTGTTTCCCTGAGGCCTGTCCTGGGCTATGAGGAAGGACGAACCAGAGAAGAAGCTCCAAAGTTTCCCCCTGCAAGACTCAACACAGCCATGTGGAAGATCCTCCTATGGTTTCACCCATACTTCTTGTAGTCTTTATAACTACTATAACAACCACGCAGATTCCGAGTCATATCTGACAACCTGTTACAGGACTGTGAGCACTCATTTTAATCTACAAGTGAAGGATCAACAGCCTGAAAGTCCATGATGTCATCTTGATTTGGGAAATGAGCCATTAAGGAACCAAAGGTCATAAAAATGTGGTAGCCATTTTTAATCAGGCAGAAACATGAACAAGGCAGTGATCATGATGGTCAAACAATCTCCATAGCTGTCATTGCGAAAATTGAAGCAATGCCCCAAAAAATAGTAAGCAGGTACCCCCTACCAACCAGTGGTGAAGATGGAGTATCATGATTCTTATAGGTTTACTGAACAAAGAATCAAGATTTTATTAAAGTCTAGGCTAGCATTATAACTATTATTTGCTCCTTCTGAGCAGCAAACCATTAAATGTTTTCAATTAGAACTTTGAAAACATCACAATGAAAGAAGAATGTTCAGTCCCATATAAACTGCTTGAACTCCATCTTCCTCCCCCTTTGTTTGTTCTTCTTCTTCACTGTCCTACAAACTCCTTCTTCGTACCTATCCTCTTCTAATTCTCTGCGGGGTGGTGGAGTGAGCTAAAGAATGATGATGGATTAAACCCAGATCAGTTGACTGGGGGTGAGTGTTTGATTGGCTCAAACGTTCCGTCCATCATCCCCTTTTGTATCGCTTTGTTCGCCCTAAGTTGGCGGGGGTATGCCCAGACGTGGGTCCCTTGCTCACTTTGCCACTGGATTCAAGCAAGCCTGGCTGATGACGGCTGGAATGCCAGAAACCGGTCCTAGGATGCTTGTTTCCGGTCCAGGGAAGACATGGCTTGGCAGTTCGGGCTGGACTGTTCCCATGAGGCACAGGGTCAGACTGATTTGCATATGGCCATGTCTGAACTGGGGTGGTGGAGTGAGCTAAAGAATGATGATGGATTAAACCCAGATCAGTTGACTGGGGGTGAGTGTTTGATTGGCTCAAACGTTCCGTCCATCATCCCCTTTTGTATCGCAAAGCGAGCAGAGCATGCGCGCTGCAACGCTAGGCGCGACCTAATGAAATGAGAGTCAGTGGCTTAAAAAAATGTAATTGCGATTTTTGGTGGGCTCTCATTCGACCCTTTTCTGAAGGCATTTAAAGGAAAAATTCCACCTCGGGCTTATATGGGGCTGAGATTTTCATTTGGGATCCGAGGTTTCCTTGGAGCTTCTAGAATGCAGCTCTTGGAAAAAAACCTTTATGTTTGCCCACGTGTCATAATTCAGGCTATTGTATTGGAGCTTTCAGCCCAAGCCGGGTGGTTTTTAGAAGCCAAAAATCTCAGCATTATGGTAGAATGAACTTAATCACAGTAATCTTAACGGCGGTAGGAAAATCAGAAAACAAATTGTACTAATCAATGAGTCTTTTACTAATTATATTAAAATGCCTCCATCACAATGGAGTTTTTCTACGGTAGAAATGACAAAGATAGGCGTATATGCTTCAGTAAAGAGTCATAAATTGTATATTGAAAAGAAGTTCAGCAAGCATAACAATGAACTTACTGGAAACAAATACTTTGACAAATTATTTTAAAATATTTTTATGTTCAGAATGGACCAAAATAAATAAATAATTTTACTTTGCTTAATAATATGTAATATCTCCAGGACCAGAGAATGTTTTTAATCAAGTTTAAAATTGGACTAAATACCCTTTAACTGATTCTCTAGGCTGCAACTAAATTGAAACTTTCAGGAGGTTTATGTTGGTATGCACTTTAGTCGAAATGTACTTGTACTCATATTTTACATGATTGTTTTCTTTTTTTTTATCAGTGTCGTCATGCTTCTTAAAACCCACTTTTTTCACATAATATGGTACTTTGACTCACCATCAAGTTGAAAAAATAATATTAGCTGAAATGAGATTTACGAATGTTGCAATAGCTCTAGCACGATGTGTAATAGCTATACAAAAGGAATGTGCCTTATGATATCATTTTATGGTATAATGTATATTTTAATGAATTTATAAAGTACATGTATATTTTTATAATGTGTTTTAAAGCTTTTCCCCATATTTGATAGTCTGTTGTCTAAATAAATAAAATGTTACTCCTGCTTCTACTACTGCACTTGGTGTATAGCAATACTCATGCATACGTCGCTTGATTTTAAGTTACACCACATATGTAGGGGCCCTAATCGCAGGTTTATAATGGTAATTGGCTCATTATATGATATCCAGGTCACTCTACTTAATATCTGTGCTCTGCACACCATTTCACCAGATTTCTTTGATAGCATTCTGCACACTGATGAGGCTGGGCCCGCTTATAGGGAGGACACCGAGCTGGGAGGTGTGTGCAGGAAAGCAGAGGCAAAAGCAGCATGAGTGGCGGAGAACCAAGAATGAAGGACCAAGATTGCAGGATGAGAGAAGATGCCTCCAAAGAAGGAGAACGGAGCAGTGTTGTTGAGAAAAAGACGCGAGGACCCCAGGAAGCCTGGAAGGACCGCGGACAGCGAGAGGAGGAGACACGGGTATAGGTGACAGGACACCCTGAATCAGAAATATCTGATCACTAAAGGGCTATATTTTGTTTCCCTGAGGCCTGTCCTGGGCTATGAGGAAGGACGAACCAGAGAAGAAGCTCCAAAGTTTCCCCTGCAAGACTCAACACAGCCATGTGGAAGATCCTCCTATGGTTTCACCCATACTTCTTGTAGTCTTTATAACTACTATAACAACCACGCAGATTCCGAGTCATATCTGACAACCTGTTACAGGACTGTGAGCACTCATTTTAATCTACAAGTGAAGGATCAACAGCCTGAAAGTCCATGATGTCATCTTGATTTGGGAAATGAGCCATTAAGGAACCAAAGGTCATAAAAATGTGGTAGCCATTTTTAATCAGGCAGAAACATGAACAAGGCAGTGATCATGATGGTCAAACAATCTCCATAGCTGTCATTGCGAAAATTGAAGCAATGCCCCAAAAAATAGTAAGCAGGTACCCCCTACCAACCAGTGGTGAAGATGGAGTATCATGATTCTTATAGGTTTACTGAACAAAGAATCAAGATTTTATTAAAGTCTAGGCTAGCATTATAACTATTATTTGCTCCTTCTGAGCAGCAAACCATTAAATGTTTTCAATTAGAACTTTGAAAACATCACAATGAAAGAAGAATGTTCAGTCCCATATAAACTGCTTGAACTCCATCTTCCTCCCCCTTTGTTTGTTCTTCTTCTTCACTGTCCTACAAACTCCTTCTTCGTACCTATCCTCTTCTAATTCTCTGCGGAAAATAAATCAAAGTATAAAATCAATTCATAAACTCCCAACATCAGCATAAAAAGTAAACCTTTCAATCCAAGATCTGTAACAACAGCATTACACAAAATATCAATCCACAACTCCCAACCCCTCCACAAGGGATGGGCGGGTGGGATGATGCTAGCCTCCAAGTCTTTAATAAAATCTCGATTCTTTATTCAGTAACCCTATAAGAATCGTAATTTTATGTTAAGACAAGACGCTATCATTATGCATTGTTCAAAGTCGTCCCAAAACACATTTTGAAATATGATCTACAGATTTGAAATAAAACCTCCTAAACGTCTCCGAAAAAAACCAATCAGCTTCTTTCAAAATATCTTCCAAATGACCACCCATCATACAAACCTTACTTGCAATAGCTACCCTCACTGAATGAGCTGTAAACTTTGACACATCCCCAACCTGCCTCTTTAATAGCAGATGTCACCCTTCTTTTGATTATAGCATGTGTTACTGCTTTAAAAGGTGTCACATAAGAGATTAACAGTTGATCAACTCCTGCAACTCTATTATCCAACATCCTACTCTCGTACTCTTTCAAACATCGCACCACACATAAATTAGGTAAGTCGGCAAAAACTGGATAGGAAATAGACCCAGACTTAGTTTTAGTCCATCTGCAAACCTCAAAAACCACACCATTTGATTGGAAAAACCTACGCAACACCTCTAGAGCCCTCCCATCTGAAACTCTACAGAATGAAATTAGACAATGTAACATAGCCAACTTCTAGACAATTCTCTCACCTCTAAATATCTATTGGCTGGCCAACCCTCAAATAAGTGCAGAACCAAATCTATGTTCTATACCGTCTGATACTTCAGGTTAGGGGGCCTCCTCAACCAAATCTCTTTCATCACCCTACATACCAAACGACTTCTACCAACTGATATACCCTGCTGAAGTGAATGACCAGCTGCCACTGCTGATCTTTAACAATCCACTGTCCTATATGACATACCTTTATCAAATAAACCTGCAAGGAAATTTTCCACCTCTACATCATCTGCCTCCACAGGATCCAAATCCTTTTCTATGCACCAACGTAACCATACCTTCCATGCTCCTCTGTACCTTTTTCTGTACCTGGTGTCCATGATTCATCGAGTAATCTTGCAGCTGTACCCGAAAGTTCTGTGAATCTTCCAGAACACCTGATATCCTCCACACTAGAAGGTTGAGAAAACCCGACTCTACTAACGAATGTTCCTTGCCTTCTACGCTTAACAATGGACCTTGCAAGACTTATCAAAACTGGTTCCTTCACTGCCATTTTCATCACTGTCGAAAACCACGGCTGAGTTCTCCAAAAGCGTGTAACTAATACCATTCTACACTTATTTCTCCACACCTGTACCAACACTTTCGGAATAATTGAAAATGGGGGAAATGCATAACCCCTCATTTCCTTCCAGTTCTGCATAAACACATTTACTGCTATTGCTCCCGCATCCGGCCTCCAGCTGACATAAATTGGTAACTGAAAGTTTAGCCTGGAAGCAAAGAGCTCCATTTCCAAAGGGCCGATCATCTCCACTATACTGTGGAAAACATCCGCTTGTAACTTCCAATCGCTGTAATCTGTCACATTTTGTGAATTTTAATCTGCTATCACATTCTGCAATCCTGGCAAGTACTCTGCCTTCAAGTTTATTTTGTGCTCCAAACAGAATTCCCACATTTCCTTTGCTAATTCTGATAGTCCTTTGGACCTGCTTCCTCCCAACCTGTTTCTGTACGCCACAGCCGTCACATTGTCCATTCTCAACAAAACAGATCTCCATCTCAAGTCCACCCTGAAACTCTGCAAGGCAAACAAACCTGCTTGCATCTCCAAACAATTTATGTTTTTCTCCTTTTCCAAACTGACCTGGTCTCCTGACCTAAACAAGCCGCATCCCAACCTAAGTTGCTTGCATCCGTCTCCAATGCAAAATCTAGTCTTGTTCCAAAAATTGCCCGAACATTTCAGGCCTCCAAATTCTCCTTCCACCAAATCAACCCCTCTCTGGCTTCCTCAGATAGAAACACCAAGTCCCCATACCACAAACCTCTTGCTAGACATAAAGTCTTCAAACGCTGTAGGGCCCTGCAATGCAAAGGACCTAGAAAAACCGTTTGGATTGACAAAGACAATAGCCTAATGACTCGAGCCAACTCTCTCAACTTTACTTCTTGTTTCTTCAACATCCTCTGCACTTCTTGCTTTATTTTCCTCACTTTCTTCTCTGGAAGTCGTAACTGACACAATACTGTGTCCACTACGAATCCCAAGAATTCCAAATTCTGTGTAGGAGTCAAAACAGACTTTTCCTGATTTACTACAAATCCCAATTCTTCTAGCATACGCTTCACCATTCCCAACTGTTCCTTCAATTCTTCTACCTCCTGATTCATTATCAATATATCGTATAGATAAATGATTATTCTTACTCCTCTCTCTCTGAGAAAAGCAACCACCAGTCTCCTTACCTTCGTGAAACATCAAGGGACTGACGACAGCCCGAAAGGTACACTCTGAAACTGATACAGTTGTCCTTACCCCACCTGAACTGCAGATACCTCTGATTCTCCTTCGCTACCGGAATCATGAAGTATGCATCCCTGAGATCCAACTTCACCATCCAATCATGATACTTTAGCAAATCTTGCAAAAGATGTATACCTTCCATCTTGAAATTCCTTTCAATTTATCACCGGCCTCCATCCCCTGTCCTTTTTTTCTACTAAAAACAAGGTACTTACAAAACTCTTTTCATGTTCTTCTAGTTTTACAATCACATCCTTTCTCATCATCTGTATTACCTCCTCTTGCACTATTTGTTCCAAATCTTTTTGAACACCAATTCTTCGGCTCTCTCAGTTGCACTGGTTCTGTTTCGAACTCCATTCAATATTCTTCTACAGTCTCTAACACCCAAACATCCTGTGTCACTGCCTTCCAATGGTCCTTGAAAAATCATAATCTTCTTCCTACACCTGGCGGGGTAGAACCAGAAGAAATCCTTGCACTCACCTTGATTTTGGCCTTGATTGGGATTTTGACCCCTTCCTCTGCCAGAACAAGCTTGTCCTCTCCCTCTTTGGGGATAAAATTGGGATCCTCCTTGGTTTCCCCTGTAATATCCTGTCCCCTGGGCCTGAAATTGGGATCTATAATCAGCTTGACAGGTAGGTTGCCCTCTCCTCGCAGCCTTTCCATTAAAACTACTATTAGAGAAGACTCTACGCATTAATATTGTGCCATGTCTAAACTTGTGAATGTACGAACATACTTTGACAGAGACTTCACCATTCCTTCCCCAAAGAGCAAGCCACATGCATCCTCGCTAGATTCCTTATTTGACGAATCACTCAGCTTTAGGTTAATACGTATAAGCACTGTTTTCCGACTTTCAGCTAACTGGCACGTGTTTGCGTTTACCAAGAAACAAATGGCCCTACTATTTAAACATTAAAAACATTCTTAGAACCCCATTAACACCATATTCAATACCCATAAATTGGGTATTATTATAACATTCAAAACATCATTAAAACTCCACAACCATGTATCACACATCTGAAAAATTGTCATATATTCATCTGCTCAGAAGCAGCAAACAAAAGAGGAGGAAGATCGAGGTCAAGCAGTTTATTTGGGACTGAACATTCTTTCTTTATTGTGATGTTTTCAAAGTTCGAATTGAAAGCTTTTAATGGTCTGCTGCTCAGAAGGAGTAAATACAAGTTATAATGCATAATGCTAGCCTCCTGTCTTGACATAAAACCAGGCTGCAAATTTCTGCCAAGCCTGGGGTTCCTACAAACCCCCTGGTATTTCTTGAACATACCCTCCATTCTAAAGACCTCCCCCCCCCCCCCTGGATTTGATAGAGAGTTTTTGATGGGATGCACAAACTAGGCAAAGGAGAAATGCACACAAGTTGCTGGTTCTCAGGAATTACCAGAGGAACCCTAACCCTTCCAATGAATGAGATACTGGTGCTAACACTATAAATGATTCAAGAATAGCATGAACCTCATATTTGGGTGTATCATCAACATGTAAAGGTGGATGTGGTGGGATATAATGAAGAGGCACAGGAGGAGATTTACAGTGCAAGGAAACTTGAAACACAGGATGTATAAGCCCATGTGATGACAATGTTAAAAGCACAGGAACAGGATTAATCACAGCAGGCACAAGGAAAGGACCCACGAAGTATGGGTGGACTTTCCACGAACCCCAAGAAGGTGAAGATAATTTGTAAAAAGCCATGTAGAATCTCCAACTAAAGAGAAAGGAGCAGGGAATTGACCATTATCTGCAAATTATTTGCTTGTAGCTTTGGCATGCATGAAGTGTGAACAGCATCTTTGAGTTGTGAAACCATATCCTTATGTATAGACGCAAGAAAGGAAACAAAAGAAACAGACCGTAGAGACAAAGTAGGAATATCTGCAGGTGGCATGTATGGATGAAAACCATTCAAGCAGTAAAAGGGAGAAGAGTGCAATAAGCTGTATAGGGAATTGTTGTACATAAAATCTATAATAGTGAGCTAGCATGCCCAATCCTGATTATGTTGGGTTAAAAAACAAGAAAGTATTGTTCCAATGCCTTACTAACCCTCCTAGTTTGCCCACATGATTGAAGATGATGACTGTTGGACTTGTTAACTGCAATCCCGAGGCTTGGAAGAAGAGCAGATCAAAATCATTATGGAAATTGAGACCCTCCATCTATAACAATAATTGAAGGCACCCCAGGCAGTCTAATCCCTTTGACAATAGCCAACCTAAGAACGATAGGCAGAGTAGGCAGAGGCATGAAGTGACTCAACTTAGTAAAATGGGCAACAAGATCTTTGGTCCATGTGATTCCAAGATAACCAGCCATAGGGCACTCATAACACCAAGTTAAGACTATTTTGAAAGAATTTGGTAGACTGATATAATCTATACTCATGCAACAGTAAACCTTGCATTCAATTCCTTTTGTTTGAATGCGCTTTTATCACTATGGATCTTTTGTTGTTCTGTTTTGACTAACTTAATTTTCTGTTAGCAGAGCTGGAACAGCGTAAGAATGAGAGGAGCTGCAGGCTCTGTTTCTGGAGTATCTTCTGTATGTGATAAAGTGGCTCCCTTTCTATGTTGCTTTCCAGGCTGGTAATGAATGGAACAATTGGAGCGTAAAAAGAAAAGCATCCAACATGCATGCAGTCGTTCTCGCAGCGCATGAATCACAAGAATTTTAAATTTGTGTGGTCAGCTCACATAGTCTTCATGTGGGGCACCTTCCAAGTAGTTCCACCAATGTGCGAATGAGTCTTTAATTACAAATACTTCTCAGCCGTAGATTGTATAATTCTGTAGCTGTGGCTAAAGTTCATGAATAAAAAGCAATGGAAGGTAACTGCAGGGTATGGACATCTTGTTGGATAGCATGATCCAGTGGCTCCAGCACAGGCACCTGTCTCTAGAATTAATTGAGAAGACAATTCTGGGTGTCTCAGGATTGGGGTGACAAAATGGAGATTTTCTGACTATCAAATACTTCTTGTTGTGTTGGACCTCAGCCAGAGGGACTACTTTTACAAGCTAGTGATACTATAAGTGACACCACATGAATATATATTGACGGTAAAATTAGCAAGGCCTAGGAACCAGTGGAATTGCTTGATCGTGATAGGAACAGGTCCTTGTTGTACTGCTGGCACTTGTAAGAATCCATTTCAGTATCAGCGTAGGAGATGGCATACCAATGGAATGTTATAGATTGTGCTTCAAACATGCATTTCACTTACTTAGCATACGAAGATTGGATCTGGAGTCTTTGTAATACTTCTTGAACATGCTGCCTGTTCTGTCAGTGTAGAAGAGCAGACCAGAATATCATCTAGGGCCCATATTACCATAGGGGTGCACTTCCCCTGTTATGGGGAATGTGCTGCCATCGGGGCAGCCGCAAACTCATGTTGCCCTGAGGGCAGCACATTCAAGTGAATGGTATGCCGTCTGCACTTCCAAGAGGGGAGAGATCCCCTTTCAGGCGGGTGCAGTGAGTGACTGCACCCGCCTGCAGGGGGATGTCTGGAGGGTCTGTGGGTCCCACTTTCTCCCCCCCCCCAATAGGGCTGCCTTAAGGAGGTGACCTTTTTGTGGCGTACTTTCAATGCGCCTCCGAAAGGCATTTTTGCCTCTACGCCCACGTCGATAATACGGCACGGGCGCAGAGGCAAAGTGACTCCCTCATTTGCATGGGCCACACCCACATTCAAATGAGGGAACCCCTTCTGAAGAGAGAGCCGGGGCAACATTTGCGCCAATGTTATCAGTATTACAGAAGATAAAACACAAGCGTCTTCAGTTCCTTCAGTAATACCATTGTACCCCGGGGGCACACATAGCGGGTTCACACGACTGTTATAACCCCACAGGGCACAATGTATTATGCCTCCAGATACACTACTCTGAATACATCAAGACTATTTCATAAATTATTATTGACCGTATACTGATATGCTGCTTATACACTGGCTAATGGTATTGCGCTATATTCCGAGTAGCCAGATTTAGCGTTAAAAGTAGTTTTCCATTCATCCCCATCCTTAATTAATACCATATTTGTAAGCACCTCCAGCAAATTAGTTTAGAAAGCAATATATAGCTGTGTGAACAATTTTGCTTGTCACAGATGATTCAATAAGATGGAAATGAAAGGCAATGTGTGTTGATTGCGAATGGTGATGACATTAAGTTGGTGTGCCCCTGAATATCGAATCAACAATATGAGTGGCACAGAATATCAAGGACAGAATATCGAAAATAAACTATCAATGGGTAAGTGAGCCTAGATTGTCTATACCTAGGTTCAGATATATGTAGCTACGCAGTACATATATCTTCAAGATGCAGAGGTGTGGAGTAAGGAATAGTAAATCTATACTTCCCTATATGCACTTACCATTCGATATTTTGTCCCTCGATATTCTCTACTCGATATTAGTATGCCACAATATTGTTGGTGTCGATATTTAGTAGTACAGTCCATTAAGTTTACAGTTGTCTTAATATGGTCTTAATTCTGCTTGACATTCAGGGATGAAGAAGATAGATGCCCGAGAGGATGGTGAGGTGTGCTGAATAAATCCCTTAGCCAAAGAATCTTCAATGTTATTCTTTTCAGCAATGGTGAGGGCACATGTTTGACCAAGAGAAATGCAAGTTCTGTGAATCAAATCAATGGAACAGTCATAAGGCCTGTGGGGTGGCAAGGTATTTGGTCCTTGATGGAGTAACACTAGCCACTGTAGTAATGTTCTTCATGGCATTGATGGGAAAGCATGTTGTTTGACAATAAGGAGAAGTAAAAAGAAATGGTGTTGCCCACTGAATCAATCTGGTGATCATGGCGCCAGAGCCGTACAGTGCCTAAGATGCGTGGAAAATATGAGAGCATCAATTATGTCATAAACCAATGATTCCATATGCCCAGAGGAGGCAAGAGTAAGTAGATGTATGCATAGTATCCCATGTTCTTAGCAGTATATCAACCACAACACAGATAGATTATTCTGATTTTTAAAATTTAAAGGACAAGGGTACCTCATTTAGTCTGAGCAAACTTGTTATCCATCAAGAGATCAGAGGTTCCAAAACTCAGTAAAGCAAATATAGGCACAGACCCTTTAAGCAAAAATAACAACATAGGTATGAAAAATGGGCAGAGTCTGCCATAGGCTCATTGCATTTTGTGCTCAGCTGCTGCCCGCTCCTCAACACTGGGCATGGGATCATTTTCTTGCAGATGAGGATATTGCTTGAGTACATGATCAATACCTTCACACTATTTATCAATTTTCTCTTCTCCGATGTTATCTTTCAGCAAATGTAAAACTGTAACTGGTACTACATTTCTGCATAGGTTCTTCACCAGGAGTAGCTACTAATGGGGCCTCTGTGGCAATTCTGGGATTATATGTAATTTTCCATTTTGAATTTGTACTACCAAATCAATTAATGGTTCAGTTATTTACTGCCATAGATATAAAGTCTTTCAGATCTTCACATAATCCTGGATAAAAGGCAACAGCTGTCTCCTCGGTGGTCCCCACAGCCTCTCAGCACAGCCTCTGAAAGTGTGCCATATACTGGATGAATTCTTGATTCCCTTGATGTAAAATTAACAGCCCAAGATATGTTCAACATGTTTGTCCTCAAAAATAAAACTGAATTGGTATAAAAGGTAGGCAAAGTGAGATAAGACGGCATGAAGGAGAATTTTATTCTATCAAAAGTGTTGTGACTTAGCCATGAAATGTAATTTGTATTTTGCCAAAAAAGAGGAAACGGTCATTTGATTTCCAGTGTATTTCTCTGGACGTGCTAAGGATGAGACAAATGCTATTAGTTGAGCAGAAAGCGGATCCATAAAGGGGCCACTGGCAGAGTTCGGCATGTTCCAACTATGCATCTAACACAAAACTTAAACAAACCCTGTCCTTCTACCTGGATTTTGCAAACCCAAAGTGACCCAAACCCCCCCCCCCCTCTATTGCCAAGCCTGAAGCCCAAACCGTCCTAGGCTCCTTCCAAGGCAGTAGCTCACCCACTCTTGCGTGCCCGTAAACCCCACCTTCACACACACATCCTTCCCTCCTGGATTAGTGCCTTGACGTGACACTCCCAGAACCAGCAATTGGGGTTAACAGAGGGCAAGCCAATTCATTCTAATTGCTTGGGCCTAGTCTAGTACCAAGTAAAGCATTTTACAGCCTAATAATCTCTTATGTTCTAACACTGATTTCAATCAAATCAATTGATCAATTAAAAAAAAACATCAAAACCCCACTACCTCCCCCCACTATACCTTCAAGAGGACTGCTTCTTACTCCCCCCTCAGCCCTCCAATCTTATTGAATGTAGAAACCACCCGGCCTGATCAACAGAATGGAAGATGTGCACTTGTCCCTTAAAAATAACTTTTAGTTTTGACTGCTGAATGATGCCAGCAGGTGCCCCTTGTCTCTTAAAGTCGTTGATCAGTCCTATGAAGTCTCTGCGGCGCCGTGCTGCCAATAATGGCATGTCTGAGAAAATTCTAAAGGAGAAATTATCTGGAGTAGAATATGATTTTCTCTTAATGTCATGCAACAAGATCTGCTCTTTGATCCTGAAATCGGCAAAGTTTACCAAAATGGTTTGTGAGTATTTGGCATTGGTCGATTGGACAGCCGGAATACGGTTTGCCAAGGTGATTGTTAAATCTGTGCCTGGCGTTGCCTTCTCAGGGCACACATGCTTGTTGATAAGGTCTGAGATTAGCTTAGTAACTGTCTGGCCTGCTTCGGGGCCCTCTGGAATTCCTCCGAATCTTAGATTCGAGTGACGAGATCTGTTTTCAGCATTATCCAGCTCCAGCTGGAGTTCCTGTAATTCTGCTTTAAGCTTGAAAGTCGCGGTGTCATGTTTATATTTTTAATCTTCCAGTTCCGCAACCCTTTGCTCCACCTGGGACCTGTGGGAAGGAAGCAATTGAATGCTAGCATTGTTCTGTCCCAATTGATCATTGGTCTTTCTGTGTGCATCCTCTTGCGAAATTTTAATTTCTTTGTTTCCCTAAAATCTGTTTCAGCAGCGCTTCGATTGGTGGTGACTGCACTGGAGGCGCTGACAAAGCTTGCGAGGATACCTTCCCCCTGAGACTGGACATGCGCTCGTACACCTGGGGAATCATGCACCAAATTCATATTTATCAACGCCTTCAGAGAGATTAAGGTATTGGAAGTATTGAAAGTAGTTGTCGAACCTGCACTCTGACACCCCACTTGCCCTTGAGTCAGGTCCTCCATTCCTCTCTCTTTTTGTAGTCCCTTGGAAGAAGCGGCCGTAAATAGGGGATACCCTGGTCTGTCTGTAGAAGAAGGTGGATTGTCTAGCAGAGTGGTGGGGAGGAAGTTTTCTAGATTAGCATGCAGCATTGTACTACTTCCTGGGACAGAGGCCTGCCCCCCGCTTCCAAGAGCGAGCAGGACAGGGGACGGTTCTGGCGTGGTGGTTGAATGCAAGGGTTCTGTATCTCCGAAATGGGGTCCCAGTGGGATCAGGGCGCGAGCCCGCCGTATCCCCCTGGGGTTTTTCGCGCATTGGAAAAGTCCACTCGGCGCGCAGGCACTGTCAGTTAGGGGGCGGGGTTTAGCGGGCGGCGCTCGTGAGGCGCTGGCGGGCGGGAGAAGCTTCGTGACGGCGGCTGACGGGAGGTTTTTTCCTGTGTTCCGTCATATGAGGGGTGAATTTCTTTATCAAAGTTGCCGGCAGGCGGCGTTTTGAAGCGTGTCTTAAGTGGCTGAGTGATGGCTGAGGAAGAAGCTGTGGCGGACGCCCTTCGCATTATTTGCGAAGCTGGGAGAGAGGACTTGTTACGTCCCGGTGCTTCAGTGGTGAGAGCAGGTATGTCTCGGCCACGTAGGAAGGCTGCGAGGGGGGTGGCAGTGGCAGTAGCTGCCTGCTTACCTTCACCAGCCAAAACTGTAGTGACAGCAGCAGGAAATGTTTTTCAAGAGGCGAGCCTGCAGGCCAGAAGCAGGCCTATTTTGAAGAGACACAGAGTCACTAAGGTACCTGCGCGCTGCGCGTCAGCTCCAGACAATATGGGGAGGCGGGTCAGGTCAGTCTCTGCCCCTCGTAGAGGGGGAGGGGGTAAACGGGGATTTTCAGCCCAACGTCAAAATGACTGTGTAATGCCCAACACTCTGTCTGCTTCTAAGATGCAACAACATGAGGTAAAGTTAGTTGGGACAAAGACACTTCATGGCAATGATAGGTTCAAGATGGCGACTTCAATGCAAGGCAGTTTTTCACAGGATATTGAATGGGAGGATGATAGCAATAACTTCCCCCACACGCAAATAGACATTGCTCCACAGGTGTGCAATACAGAGATTGTGCCTGCATTGGTAGACTATGCTTTGGATAGCGACGAAGACATGATAGACAACAATATTTTATACCCAACAGCTAGAATTTATCCGGGAGCAAGTGCATTGGCAACGTCTTCTGTTTCAAATACAGGTCCAGTTGGGGGTGACGTGGTACTAACTCTGTCTCCACATCCTAGAGGCCCGCCTGGTCAAGTGCACAGATTTGACATATTTAATTCTGCCTCTTCATCATTATTACAAAGGAATGGTTGTTCTTCACAAAGGCGGTCATCTGAACATTCATTTTTAAACACAGTGTTGCCTTCAGAGGAGGTTTCTGGGCAGCGGTTGGCGCAATTAAGTGAAGCCAAAAGAAACGACGAATTTTTCCCTGTTCCGCGTGAGCCGCCTGCTGGTCACTTCACAAATTTTGATGAATTTTTAAATCCACAGGAAGGACAATGGGTTTGGGTTGAACATACTAATCCTCTTCTTTTTTCAGGTGCATCATCGATAGACGCGTCCAGGGGGAGAGCTCGGAGTGCATCAGCAGCTTTGAACAGGAGCGGTTTGAATTTTAAAGCGTCGTCGGAGGTACAGTCATCGGCTAGCCTCGCTACCTCATCAACTGGGGAGCCCAGTGCGGGTAGTGGTAAGAGTTTAGTCAACCAAGGCGGAACACGTGCGGTTCATCAGGTTTCGGCCGGTCATCCAGAGCGGATGGCTGCGACCAATTGGAGGCTATACGATGGGGGTGTTGGGGATGGGGAACTGCCTGGGCACAGTAATGACATATTAGCTTTTCAGGATTATCAAGACGTTTATGATGAAGATGAGGTTGTTGTTGCAGAGGAGGTTTCTCGAAGCAGAGATACTGATGACATGGCTCAAGATGTACTGTGGGGTGATGATTCTGTGGGGGTGGAGGGGGGGGCGGTGGGGGAGCAAACAATGTCTTTGTTTCATTGCAGGAGTCAGGAGCAGACTTTGCATCGGAACAGAAAAGCGGACATCGTCAGCGCGATGATTCTGCGAATTTTCAACAGCGTTCCACGCAACTTACTACAGGTAAGCCGCGCTGGTGGATCTCTTGGCAGCAACCGGTGTTAAATCAAGGCATTTCTCGTTCAATTGTTGTGGGGGATGCTAATTCGGAGTCTGAGGGTGGGGTACATCCTGAATTTGGAGCCAAGAGTGGTAAGATTTCTGAAGGGTTGGTTGGTCGAACTGCGGGAGGATCCATTAATCAGGTTTCTGTGGGTGAGGGATCTTCTGGTAAAGATAAGGGAGGGGTAGAAGATAAGAACGTTCACAAGAAGTTGCCATATATGGGCATTGCTATGCCTTTGGGTACTCATTTATCGGACAAGACAAACCACAGGATTTGGAATCACGAATACATTGATGTGTTTAAGCTCTTACATAGAGATATCCAGGCAAAGGAAGGGTCCAAAGAGGAGGAATGGGAGTTGGCCAGACGTCCTAGGGTACCTAGAAACATAGTTAACTGGACATCAGCATTTTTAATTTATGCAAGCATTTATTGTGAAAGGTATCCGGACAGGGCAGTGGCTATGTTTAAATATATGGACACGATCCGGAAAGCACAAATGCACTTCAGTGGTTTTGCCTGGTTGTCATACGACGAAGAGTTTAGGGCTCGTGTCAGCATTTTTCAAGATAAACCCTGGGGTGATGTAGATATGGAGCTGTGGGTACAGTGGATGTCCTCCGCACATCCGCCGACTACTACACACACGGCTAGTGGGCTACCTATTACATATCGGCCCTTTCAGCCGCGACCCGCCCAATTTGGGGCGGGTTGGGGGAATCGTGGACAAACACAGAGTTATGGAGCATGTTGGAATTTCAACAGGGGTCTGTGTTCTAGACAGTTTTGCAGATTCAAACATGAATGTTCACAATGTGGGGGGAGACATGCCATTACTCAATGTTTTTCCAACCAAAAATTTGGGGATCAAGGCAGGTTCCAGAGAGGTAGGGGTTCAGCGTTTCAACCTATCACTAAGGGCTCATACACCAATTAGGCTTGAGATGTTGGAATTTTGGCTGAGGGATTACCCAGACGCAGAGGCGGCGGCAAAGCTCTTTTGGGGTTTTCGCGAAGGTTTCAAGATAGGGTACCAGGGTCCTAGATTGCATAGATGGTCTGATAATCTCAAGTCGGCTAAAGATTTACCAGACATAGTACAGGAAAAATTGGAGGCCGAATTACAAGCAGGGAGAATAGCAGGTCCTTTTCAGCAACTTCCTTTAAAACAGTTGATTGTGTCACCTCTGGGCTTAGTTCCTAAGAAAACGGCCGGTGATTTTCGCTTGATTCATCATCTTTCTTGGCCAGAAGGCAATTCTATCAATGATTTTATATCTACAGAAGATTCAAACGTAGTGTACACGTCAGTGGATGATGCATTGAGGATAGTGCGGGAGGTGGGGGCAGAAGCAGAACTGGCTAAAAGTGACATACAGTCTGCCTTTAGACTGCTACCGATACATCCCTCCGATTTTGAGCTGTTGGGCATGTTCTGTAACGGAATGTTTTATGTTGACAAAGTACTGCCCATGGGCTGTTCCGTGTCGTGTGCCTTGTTCGAACTCTTTAGCACCTTTTTACAATGGGTTTTTTCCAAAAGGAGTGGTCACAAGGAAGTTTGCCATTATTTGGATGATTTCTTGTTTGTTGGTTCGGCTTCTTCAGGTCAATGTAGCAAGGCTTTGAAACAATTTCAGGACATGGCAATTGAGTTGGGTGTTCCACTAGCCCTGGAGAAAACAGAAGGCCCAAGTTGCAAGTTGACATTTTTAGGTATCGAAATTGACTCCATTGACATGATGGCACGCTTGCCGGCTGGTAAGGTACAGGAGATCAGGTCGTTTATTCTGGAAGTCATGGTCAAGGATAAGTTGGAACTCAGGCAGGTGCAGAAGCTACTAGGATATCTTAATTTCGCCTGCAGAGTGGTCACAGCAGGGAGAACTTTCTGTAGACACTTAGGCTTTGCAATGTCTGGGGCTTATCTTCCACATCATAGGATTCGCTTAACTAGGGCTATCAAAGAAGACCTTTCCGTTTGGCTTTGTTTTTTGGAAGATTTTAATGGCGTTTCCCTATATTTTATGGAAAATGACACAGTTTGGCAGTTTCAGATTTTTTCAGATGCTGCAGGGGCTCATGGTTTTGGCATTTTTTGGGAGGGCCGTTGGTGTTCGGAGAAATGGCCTTCTATTTGGATTCAGCAGGGCCGCAGTATTGCCTTTTTAGAATTCTTTCCACTCATAGTGGCTTTGATGATATGGGGCCCTGAATTCCGAGACAGAACCGTTCTGTTTCGTGTGGATAATATGACGGTGGTCAACCTTGTTAACTCACAAAGGGCAAGAGATTTAAGAGTTTTGCGCCTGCTGCGGGTTTTCATGCTACAATGCTTAAGGTTGAATATTGTTTTCAAGGCTAAGCACATTCCTGGAATTAACAATTCAGTTGCAGATTCTTTATCTCGTTTTAATTGGCAGAGATTTCGCAGCTTGGCGCCACGGGCGGACACAGACAAAACGCCGGTTCCACAGAGCATCTGGGTGCTGGGGGAATGAGGATCGCTGAATTAGTGGAGCACTCTATAGCCCCTTCTACCCGTCGGAGCTACCTTCAGTCCTGGACAGAATTTTTGAGTTATGTTGAGCAAAAACAAGTTAGTTTTGGGTTAGTGGAAGTTAACAAAAGTCTTATTCGCCAGTTTGTATTATTTTTAAGCATGAAAGGTTTATCCCACACGACGATTTCTGGTAAGTTAGCAGGAATTTCTTTTACGGCCTTCTCTGGTGGGGTTATGATCCAGTAGATGACATTTTGTTGCGTAGGATGTTAAAAGGGCTTAGCAGAGAACGTGCTTGCCGCCCAAATCTGAGAGAGCCGATCACTTTTGACTTACTACAACAGTTGCTGGTACGTTTGCCACCTTGCTGTTACGATGTCTGGGAACTTAGGAGATTCAGGTTATGTATGATTTGGTTGTTTTTTGGCGCATTTAGGATTTCAGAATTGTTAGGTCTAGGTGGTAAGTCGGGCATTCAGACGGGTGAGGTGCAGATAAAGGATGGCAGGTTGAGAATTTGGTTGAATAGTTCGAAAACAGACCAACTAGGGAGAGGTATGTGGGTTCATTTAAACGGCAGTGGGGTTTTGGAGTGTTGTCCGTTGAATGAGTGGGGTTCATTCCTGCAGTCGCCAGTCTTTAGAGTAGGTAGCATATTCTGTCATTTGTCAGGGAAAAAGATTTCCAGTGCTCAGTTTTTGGCTGTACTAAGGAAGGTATTGGTAGTCTTGGGTTTAGATCCTTTAGCATTTGGCACGCACTCCTTTAGAATTGGGGCTGCTACGGAGGCTGGCAGAATGGGTTGGGCCCGGGAGGACATTCAAAAGATAGGAAGGTGGAAATCAGCTTGTTGTGCCCGCTACATGAGAAAATGAATGTGTTTTTTGCTGTATATAGTTCCTTTTTATTCAAAATTTTTTTGTCTTTTGTCTAGGTCGCTTAAGAGGCCCTCTATCTACGAAAAAACGCACCTGGTTAGTGGGCCACTCTTTTGTTAAATGGGCGGCATTTTTTGCAGAGCATCAGATTTACAGAAGATCACTTGGGCTCCCAGGGATCGCTCACGAAGTTTTCTGGAAAGGCAAAGGGGGTATGAAGTGGTCTGCTTTGTTTCCAACATTATCAGAGTTGTCTGCGTCAAGGGATTTCCCGGACTTACTAATCATACACCTTGGGGAAAACGATCTGGTGCAACTGACAGGTTTATCTTTGATAAAGAAAATGATGCTCGATCTTGCAGTATTAAAAAATAATTGGGTACATACATCAGTGGTGTGGACAGGGTTTGTTTTTAGGCAACATTGGAGAGGGGCGAGGGACCACACAGCTTTGGAAAAGGCGAGGCGGAAGCTCAATAGAGCGATGACAGTTTTTTGTCAAGCAATGGGCATTCAGGTATTGTTGCATGATAACATCTTGGGTACAGAAGGTCACCTTTTTAGGGAAGATGGGGTACACCTTTCTCAAATGGGTCAAGTTTACTACCTTTTAGAAATACGGGAGTTCCTTGCTCGTTTTTGGAATGTAGATTTATGGTGTAATAGGAATATCGTTTAGATTATGTAGCTTGGGTTCCTAAGGTCTTGGTGGCGGCCAGGAAAACTCTTTGGGTTTTCCTGGGTGGCGCTTTTGTTGGGGGGTAGGATAGTCTAGAGCGGGCTATCCATCCCTCGGGGGGCGGGGGGTGGTTCAGTAAGCTAACGACGGAAAAAGAAATGATGGGGTTTATTGCTTTACATGGTTTTAATAATGCAACTTTTGTTGGAGAAAAGAATTGGTATTTGTCATCAAATGTTGGGGGTTTGTATTTCAAACTTTAATGCGTTTATTGGGGTTTTTTGACTGTTCACAATGTTTATGAATTTTTATATTTTTATCATATATATATATATTTATATATTTATTGATCTATTTATTTCTTGCCTGTCTTATTAAATAAAGGTGACCTTTTTTGCTATTTATCAACAAGAAAAGAGTGGTTTTTTGTCTCTGCGCGATGGGGTCCCAGGGGGATCAGGGCGCGAGCCCGCCGTATCCCCATGGGGTTTTTCGCACATTGGAAAAGTCCACTCGGCGCGCAGGCACTGTCAGTTAGGGGGCGGGGTTTAGCGGGCGGCGCTCGTGAGGCGCTGGCGAGCGGGAGAAGCTTCGTGACAGCGGCTGACGGGAGGTTTTTCCTGTGTCCCGCCCTCCCACCCTGTATATAAAAAAATAATAATAATAAATTGTCACCATGACGCAGGTGAGAATATCGCTGTTTGGAAACCTCTCTATCGTAGGCGCTTTTGTTGGGGGGTAGGATAGTCTAGAGCGGGCTATCCATCCCTCGGGGGGTGGTTCAGTAAGCTAACGACGGAAAAAGAAATGATGGGGTTTATTACTTTACATGGTTTTAATGATGCAACTTTTGTTGGAGAAAAGAATTGGTATTTGTCATTCAAATGTTGGGGGTTTGTATTTCAACCTTTAATGCGTTTATTGGGGTTTTTTGACTGTTCACTATGTTTATGAATTTTAATATTTTTATCATATATATATATATATTTATATATTTATTGATCTATTTATTTCTTGCCTGTCTTATTAAATAAAGGTGACCTTTTTTGCTATTTATCAACAAGAAAAGAGTGGTTTTTTTGTCTCTGCGCGATGTTCCCCGTGGCTCATCTGAGAACCTAGTACCGATGTCTCCTGTTGAGGCAACTCCTGTGGCAGCCTATCTGGTGAGATAGTCTGTCGCGACTCTCCCGGGGTCCGAGCTCTATGTATTTGGTTAGTTGTAGGCTGAATCTGATTCTTACTAACTTTTGGAGTTTTGCCTGCTGCATGTGTTCTCTTTGATATATCTTGTGAGAGTCGGCTCATTTGGTGACTGTATATTCTTTTTCCGAGACTTCAGGTTGAAAAGGACGACGCTGGAGGGTCACGAGGGGCCACAAGCCGCATCTATGCTACACAGACCACTTCTGCAACACCCCCCCGAATCCCCGTCACCCATGAGGGAACCTTATCAACTCCTCTTAGGTTGCTTCTACCCCAAACCGCAGGTAGAGGTGAAACTTGCAGTACCTTGCTGGAGTGTCCTACTGTGACTCTTTGTACACAGTTATTCTCTCACTTTCTGCCCCTGCCACTTCACTGCTTTCTGCCCTCTGCCCACAAGAACATTGAGTAAACTCCTTAGCTTCCTGTTTCAAAGAGTTCCCGCAGTTCCAACAGTTACTAGTGTCGTTATCCCTGGACATATCCATGTATTGCTGAAAAGGGATATATCCGCAGTGCTTGTAATGATAAATGCCTTGCCCTATTTAGGTGTGCCTTATGTCCTGCTTTCGTCTTCTGCAGTTCCGAAGTGCGTTGTAGATGATTCTCCACAACCCTCGTATGGAATTGCTGTTGCAGGGGAAGAAACAGCAGCTGGCGACACCAGAACCACTTCCTGGCTACTCTTGTCTTGTAGGCAGTTGACATTGTGTGTTGCAGCACAGAGAGGCCTCCTGTCATGGAGTCAAGACCAGTGGTGGAGAGGCTGTGAGGGGAGCTCCGGTGCTCCGATGCACCAAACCTGCCGCTTGCCATGTCCTGCAGCGCACCGCGGCACAGTCGCTACCGGCCTGAAATCAGGGCAAGAATCACTGGTAATAAGGAGGTCTGCAGCGGCAGTGCCACCCATAAGGCTCCCCCTCTCCCTGAAGCCAGCATCGGCACCACGGCTTCCCAGATGCCCATCCTGGGCCAAGAGAGGCAGAGTCACACCTTGCTCAATCGTGGCTGCAGCGCGTCTGTTCGTCAGCCATCTTGCACGTCCTCGCCCTCGTCACCTCGGATGCAGATTCAACCTTGGAGCATGACGGGAGCTCTACGTGGTCCCCCCTGCCCCCTGAGGCTTCTTCCTTTACGATTGTCCTTTCAAAAAATATTATCAGGTTGCCTTTCTAGATTGGATAATTCAGGCAGAAGTACCATGCAATCTACTTAACTGCTTTCATCTTGAGCAAATGCTTTTGGAAGATGATGTTCCGCTCTCTCATTTCCTCAAAATCCCCTAGCTTCCGAAACGTACCAGGTACCAGTCTCCCCATATAATGCTTGTTAGAAATGGGGGTCTCTAGTTGGCAGAGGTAGGTACCTTTGTCCAAATAGGGACCCTTGCTTCTAGTCAGGGTAAGGGGGATGCACTTCTAACATAACCCCTGCTCGCCCCCTTGGTAGCTTGGCATGAGCGGATAGGCTTATCTCAGAGGCAGTGTGTAAAGTATTTGTGAACACATACAGTAATACAGTGAAAACATTACAAATGGACACCACCAGTTTAGAAAAATAAGTCATCTTTATCTAAACCAAACAAGACCAAAATGACAAAAATCCACAATACAGTAATAGAAATATGACTTTCAAATGGTAGAAATAGTTCAGTTCAAAGCAAATTGCAGAAGCAACACTTTTCACACAAAGTACCTTGGATGCGTCACGCACACAAACAAAAAGGGTCGCAGGGAAGGCGATACGTCGGTTCCTTACACTCAGGGAAGGTGATGCGTTGGTTCCTTACTGCAGCGCAGGAGAGGTGATGGTCGGTTCCTTACCGGAGAGGAGGTGATGAGTCGGTTTCTTACTGTGTGGGGATGTGATGTGTTGGTTTCTTACTGTGTCCCCCAACGATGCGACAGACATAGCCTCGATGCGATGATCCAGGACGATGCGTGGGTTCTTGCAGACGCACAGCAGGCCTTATGTCGAAATCGGTGTGTGATCTCCGACTTCGGAGATCGGTGCACTCGATGTGGCGTGCGGCGATGTCTCTAGCCGCGGGCAGGCGCTGCGACGATTTCTTTGGCGATGCGTCGGAAACAGGTGCAGATGCGTCACGCTTCTCGAAGTTGCGTTACTTTTCCAGCACCCAGCGGCAAACAGCCTCCACAGGTCCAAAACAACCGCAAGCACCTTTTAGCAGGTCAGAACTCCCAGCAAGGAAGTTCAGGGGACCAGGTGGTGAAGTCTTTGTGTCCCTGAGACTTCAGAACAGGAGGCAAGCTCAGTTTCAAGCCCTTGGAGATCTTCCTCAAGCAGGGGACACAGCAAATAGCAAAGTCCTTTTCCCTTTCCTTGGCAGAAAGTAGCCACTGCAGGCCAACCCCAGACAGCAAACAGCACAGGGGCAGTATTCCTCCTCAGCTTCTCCGGCTCTTCTCCTTGGCAAAGGTTCCTCTTGATTCCCAGAAGTGATCTAAGTCTGGGGTCTGGGCCCCTCTTTTTATACAGTAAATCTCTTTGTTCTCTCCTGGCCCAGGACTCTGAGCCCAGCCTAAACCAGTTCTGGGGGGCACTTTGCAAGTGCACAACAACCTCCATTGTCAGTGTGAGCCCTGGCTCCAGACACAGCACGGGGGAGGGCGGAGCCATCATTGTGGAAGGCAGGCAAAGCCCTATTCAGGTGCAGGTGCTACTCCTCCCACCACTCCAAATGCAGACGAGGCATATTCAGCCTAGCGCTGACTCATCCTGACTCTCTGGAGCCATTGCACATCCCCAGCCTTTGTCACTTCAAAGCCAGACAGTCAATACACATCCTAGCAGAGGCACACAAGATGGCTAAGCAAGAAAATACCCACAACACACAATATAAAAATCATCTTTACTAAAAGATGCATCTTTATATTCTGAGTTCAGGCATACTAAACTTTATCTTTCTATCTTGTCCCAATGGGAAGTTATATTTATAAGATGTTATAAATAAACTCCCATTCTATCCTATGGGAACAGATAGCCTTACAATAGTGAAAAACGAAATTGGCAGTATTTCACTATCAGGACATGTCACACACATCAGGGCATGTCCTACACCGCACCCTGCCCACAGGGGTACCTTGGGCATACCTTAGGGGTGACTAACATGTAAGAAAAGGGAAAATTAGGGCCTGGCAAATGGGTGCACTTGCCAAGTCGACATGGCAGTACCAAACTGCGCACAAACACGGCATTGGCAGGTCTGACTTACATTTACAGGCTGCTTATGTGGGTAGCACAATCAGTGCTGCAAGCCACTGGAGTCAAGCTATTCTGTCTGATGAGGGGTGAAACCCCGAAACAGGTCCCAGGATGCATGTTTCCAGTCAGGACTGTTCCCATTGGGTGCAGGGTCAAGACTGATTTGCATATGGCTGGGTTCAAATTGGAATGGCATGGGGAGCAAAAAACCGATGGATTTAGGCCCAGATCTCTGTACTGGGGTGAATGTATGACATTATTCAGCATTCTGTCCATCTATTGTTCTTTTGGCATTCATCACCCTGAGTGGGACGGGTATGCCCAGACGTGGGTCCTGTGCTCTCCATGCCACTGGAGTCAAGCTATCCTGGCTGATGAGGGGTAAAACCCCGAAACCGGTTCTAGGATGCTTGTTTCCAGTCCAGGGAGGATCTGGCCTGGCAGTTCAGGCTGGACTGTTCCCATTGGGTGCAGGGTCAAGACTGATTTGCATATGGCTGGGTTCAAACTGGAATGGCATGGACGATGGATTTAGGCCCAGATATCTGTACTGGGGTGAATGTATGGCATTGTTCTGCATTCTCACCATCTATTGTTCTTTTGGTATTTGTCACCCCGAGTGGGACGGGTATTCCCAGACGTGGGTCCCGTGCTCTCCATGCCACTGGAGTCAAGCTATCCTGGCTGATTAGGAGTGAAACCCCGAAACCGGTCATAGAATGCTTGTTTCCAGTCCAGGGAGGACCTGGCCTGGCAGTTTGGGTTGGAATGTTCCCATTGGGTGCAGGGTCAAGACTGATTTTTATATGGCTGGGTTCAAACTGGAATGACATGGGGAGAAAAAAAAAGACGGATTTAGGCCCAAGTCTCTGTCTGGGGTGAATGTATGACATTGTTCTGCATTCTGTCCATCTATTGTTCTTTTGGCATTTGTCCCCCGAGTGGGACGGGTATGCCCAGACGTGGGTCCCATGCTCTCCATGCCACTGGAGTCAAGCTATCCTGGCTGATGAGGGGTGAAACCCCGAAACCGGTCCTAGGATGCTTGTTTCCAGTCCAGGGAGTGCCTGGCCTGGCAGTTCGGGCTGGACTGTTCCCATTAGGCGCAGAGTCAAGACTGATTTGCAGATGGCTGGGTTCAAACTGGAATGGCATGGAGAGCAAAAAAACGATGGATTTAGGCCCAGATCTTTGTACTGGGGTTAATGTAAGACATTGTTCAGCATTCTGTCCATCTATTGTTCTTTTGGCATTCGTCACCTCGAGTGGGACGGGTATGCCCAGACGTGGGTCCTGTGCTCTCCATGCCACTGGAGTCAAGCTATCCTGGCTGATGAGGGGTGAAACCCCAAAACCGGTTCTAGGATGTTTGTTTCCAGGGAGGACCTGGCTTGGCAGTTCAGGCTGGACTGTTCCCATTAGGCGCAGAGTCAAGACTGATTTGCAGATGGCTGGGTTCAAACTGGAATGGCATGGAGAGCAAAAAAACGATGGATTTAGGCCCAGATCTTTGTACTGGGGTTAATGTATGACATTGTTCTGCATTCTGTCCATCTATTGTTCTTTTGGCATTTGTCACCCCGAGTGGGACGGGTATACCCAGATGTGGGTCCTGTGCTCTCCATGCCACTGGAGTCAAGCTATCCTAGCTGATGAGGAGTAAAACCACGATATCGGTCCTAGGATGCTTGTTTCCAGTCCAGGGAGGATGTGGCCTGGTGGTTCAGGCTGGACTGTTCCCATTGGGTGCAGGGTCAAGACTGATTTGCATATGGCTGGGTTCAAACTGGAATGGCATTGGGAGCAAAAAAACGATGGATTTAGGCCCAGATCTCTGTACTGGGGTGAATGTATGACATTGTTCTGCATTCTCTCCATCTATTGTTCTTTTGGTATGTGTCACCCCGAGTGGGACGGGTATGCCTAGACGTGGGTCCCGTGCTCTCCATGCCACTGGAGTCAAGCTATCCTGGCTGATGAGGGGTGAAACCCCGAAACCGGTCCTAGGATGCTTGTTTCCACTCCACGGAGGACCTAGCCTGGGAGTTCGGGCTGGACTGTTCACATTGGGAGCAGGGTCAAGACTGATTTGCATATGGCTGGGTTCAAACTGGAATGACATGGGGAGAAAAAAAAAGACGGATTTAGGCCCAAGTCTCTGTCTGGGGTGAATGTATGACATTGTTCAGCATTCTGTCCATCTATTGTTCTTTTGGCATTTGTCCCCCCGAGTGGGACGGGTATGCCCAGATGTGGGTCCTGTGCTCTCCATGCCACTGGAGTCAAGCTATCCAGGCTCATGAGGGGTAAAACCCTGAAACCGGTCCTAGGATGCTTGTTTCCAGTCCAGGGAGGATCCTGCCTGGCAGTTCGGGCTGGTCTGTTCCCATTGGGCGCAGGGTCAAGACTGATTTGCATATGGCTGGGTTCAAACTGGAATGGCATGGGGAGCACAATACGATGGATTTAGGCCCAGATCTCTGAACTAGGGTGAATGTATGACATTGTTCTGCATTCTGTCCATTTATTGTTCTTTTGGCATTTGTCACCCCGAGTGGCATGGTTATGCCCAGACATGGGTCCCATGCTCTCCATGCCACTGGAGTCAAGCTATCCTGGCTGATGAGGGGTGCAACCCTGAAACCGGTCCTAGGATGCTTGTTTCCAGTTCAGGGAGGACCTGGCCTGGCAGTTCGGGCTGGACTGTTCCCATTGGATGCAGGGTCAAGACTGATTTGCATATGGCTGGGTTCAAACTGGAATGGCATGGGGAGCAAAAAAACGATGGATTTAGGCCCAGATCTCTGTACTGGGGTGAATGTATGACATTGATCAGCATTCTGTCCATCTATTGTTTTTTTGGCATTCGTCACCTCGAGTGGGACGGGTATGCCAAGACGTGGGTCCCGTGCTCTCCATGCCACTGGAGTCAAGCTATCCTGGCTGATGAGGGGTGAAACCCCGAAACCGGTCCTAGGATGCTTGTTTCCAGTCCAGGGAGGACCTGGCCTGGCAGTTCGGGCTGGACTGTTCTCATTGGATGCAGGGTCAAGACTGATTTCCATATGGCTGGCTTCAAACTGGAATGGCATGGGGAGCAAAAAAACGATGGATTTAGGCCCAGATCTCTGAACTGGGGTAAATGTATGACATTGTTCAGTATTCTGTCCATCTATTGTTCTCTTGGCATTCGTCGCCTCGAGTGAGACGGGTACGCCCAGACGTGCGTCCTGTGCTCTCCATGCCACTGGAGTCAAGCTATCCTGGCTGATGAGGGGTGAAACCTCGAAACCGGTCCTAGGATGTTTGTTTCCAGTCCAGGGAGGACCTTGCCTGGCAGTTTGGGTTGGAATGTTCCCATTGGGTGCAGGGTCAAGACTGATTTTCATATGGCTGAGTTCAAACTGGAATGGCATGGGGAGCAAAAAAACGATGGATTTAGGCCCAGATCTCTGTACTGGGGTGAATATATGACATTGTTCTGCATTCTGTCCATCTATTGTTCTTTTGGCATTTGTCCCCCCGAGTGGGACGGGTATGCCCAGACGTGGGTCCCATGCTCTCCATGCCACTGGAATCAAGCTATCCTGGCTGATGAGGGGTGAAACCCCGAAACCGGTCCTAGGATGCTTGTTTCCAGTCCAGGGAGGACCTGGCCTGGCAGTTCGGGCTGGACTGTTCTCATTGGATGCAGGGTCAAGACTGATTTCCATATGGCTGGCTTCAAACTGGAATGGCATGGGGAGCAAATAAACGATGGATTTAGGCCCAGATCTCTGTACTGAGGTGAATGTATGACATTGTTCAGCATTCTCTCCATCTATTGTTCTTTTGGCATTTGTCACCCCGAGTGGGACGGGTAATGCCCAGACGTGGGTTCCATGCTTTCCATGCCACTGGAGTCAAGCTATCCTGGCTGATGAGGGGTGAAACCCCGAAACCGGTCCTAGGATGCTTGTTTCCAGTCCAGGGCGGATCTGGCCTGGCGGTTCAGGCTGGACTGTTCCCATTGGGTGCAGGGTCAAGACTGATTTGCATACGGCTAAGTTCAAACTGGAATGGCATGGGGAGCAAAAAAAACAATGGATTTAGGCCCAGATCTCTGTACTGGGGTCAGGGGTGGGGGAATCATATCGCCCGACTCCCGAGCCAAGTAGTTTCTTATTATGGGCAAGAAGATTTAATGTCTATTTTGTCCGATGGACAAGCAGACATTAAATAACTAGAAATATACGAGCTGAGGGCACTCTGGAGCTCACAGCCAATTATAAATGCAGTCGGAAAGCCTTTGGAGGCCTTTGAGAGGCTGGAATCCTGTGACTGGGCTCTAGCCAGTGATTGACTGGGGGAGTCTTGAGCCAAACATTAGTGTTCTGTGTGAAAAGTGCGGGTTCCATACTGGTGCTGCCCACATGCTTAACCCAGCTGCCGTACACGCACGGGTGGGCCAAGAGGTAGGAAACACTTTTTCCACTGCCAGGTCCCAGCACCGTGGGCCGGGAAGCCTTGTGGTCTCTCTGCCACTGATTGCTGCGTGGCTTGATCCCCCTGTTCAGTGCTATTCGTCCAGATTTAGAAGGAAATCGAGAAGTCGGTGATCCACAGACAGACGCCGGGAGAGGAAAGAAAGAACTGAACCCTTGAACAACCAACGGTCGAGATATTGACTCGTCGTAAATAGCAGTACCTGAGAAACACAGCTGTACGTCCTGAAACTACTCCCATCGAATAACAACCGTTCTGGCAGCAAGCCATTTCACCACCACGCATCAACAGAAAATGGTAACAGATGTCCTACCCGAATTAAGTCCAGCCCTGATGAAGACCTTTACATAAACACAGTGTTTTGGTTCCACCCATCTAAGGTCGAAACGCGTTGGCTTGTATTACACAGAGGCTCAGAGCAAACACGGACAAAAAGACGCTGACTTTTTGGCCACCCGACCTGAAATGTTCATTGCATTTGCATATAATTTGTAAATAGTCTCTGACCCCTGTAGGACCATGCTAAATCGTTAGTTCTGAGGACAAAGAAGAATAAGGTCCCAGTATAACTTGTATATAAAACAGTAGGACAAAGGGAAAAAAAGTGCAAAAAGGTGTAGATAATATGTACATTTGTGTGTGAATCAAATGAAATATTACAATTACAGCAGTTGTTAATACATGAGTTTATCTATGTACAATAAGTCTAAGTTTGTGTAGTTAGTCATACAGTGTGTATATGTGTTGTATATATCTGTCTAATGTCTTTTGAATATACTGAGGGGATGTGGAAATTTAGTTGGTGAAGGGATTCCTAAATGTAAATAATAATAAAAAGAAGTAAAAAAAGATTAATAATTGTAGCCCATAGTCAATAAAAAGGACTAGTGTGGCATAATAAATATTGTGATCAATGGTTTCAGAGTGACTCTGTTTGTTGATTCGTCCAAGGCAGGCCACTCGTCTTTGGTGCGCTGTGGCGCACTTCCTGGAATCGGGAGCGGCAGGTTGCTGTCGCAGACACACTGTATGCTCCCCCCACTGGTGTAACATTAGCCCTCACAGTGCGGGGAGGGGCCACCTCTGGCATTGTGCACGGGCCCCCTGTCTTTTCATTGCTTTTCATTACGCCACTGGCTCCCCCGGCAGGTGAGTTAGTCTGATAATGGTTTATGCAGCGGTCATAGCCTTAAGAAAATGATGTGAACTGTGATGCTGCATGTTATGGGCTGGGTTCAGTGAGCGTGGGGGCAGGGTGAAATGAATGGCATGTTAACATAATTTACAATATGGTGGGAAGAAGCCTCTCCAATGATGCCGGCCGATCAATGAGGCGCCTGTTGCAGTGTAACAATGGAACCAGTGCAGCGTTGATCATGAGTGAAACACGATGAAAGGAAGTTCACCATAGAGAGATATTGACCTTAACTTTGTCTCTGCTTTTATGGACGAGGTCGCATTCGGGCCAAGGAGAAAATGTTCATACTTTGAACACCTGGCAGGATTTCAGAAAATGCCGCCTTGCAAGATTATGCGTGCGCTGTAAATAGAATTTTTTTTTAAATTACATCTTTTTTCCTGGAGTTATACAAATAAAGTTACGTTTGAATAAAAGAACGGCCACATAATGCAGCAGACAGAAAGCATCTTTGTGATTCAGGCAATGCTGTGTGTGCAGCGTATTTCACACTGTTCACTCTTGGCCAAGTTAACTTTCCTTACGTTCCCCCTATTCCCTCCTCTTCTCCTCTTTTCTACCCCCTCCTCCCCTCGCCGTGTACCCCGAATTCTTCACAAACCCCTTGCTTCTCTCTTCTTCCCCCCACTCCTCCAGTAATGCTGTGCTACCCCCTATCCCCCCTTGGTAATCCTTTCCCTTTCCCTCCCTCGGTCCTAGCAGAACCACTTTCTTTCTTCAACTACCCTATCTCCCAACCCCCCTCACTCTGCTAGGTGCCCGTTATGTTATGTTATGTTATATATATTTATAGCGCGCACAGATACTCAGCAGAGTGTCCCGGCGCGTACTTGAGAAAAGAAACAAAGGCCAGAGCGTCAGCTAGAAGAGAAGAGTTTTTAGCTTTTTCTTAAAGATCGCCGGGTCCTGAATGCCACGCAGCTCTAAGGGCAGAGCATTCCATGCTAAGGCAGCTTTCCGCACAAAGGAGCTCCCTCCAAGCCTTTGGCGGTTGAACCTAGTGGTCAGCATTAAAAGTTGAGAGGAGGAACGCAACTGTCTTACTGGATTATAAAAAGCAAATCTCTTCTGTAGATAAATAGGACCCAGGCCATAGAGAGCTCTATGGGCAATGGTCAAAGTTTTAAATTTTATTCGAGACTCAACAGGGAGCCAGTGCAAAGAGCGCATATGAGCGCGTACACTACACCTGCCAGACAGACCCAGCAGTAGTCTGGCAGCAGAGTTTTGAACTACCTGCATTTTATTCAAGAGGTAGCCAGGGATGCCACATAAAGTGCGTTGGCATAATCAAGGCGGGACAAAATCAAGGCACGAACAACAGTTTCTTTGGCTGGTCTAGGAAGGAGAGGGAGAAACTTCCTCAAAGCTTTCAGGGTGCCAAAACAAGTCCCAGCCAACTTCTTAACCTGGGATGAAAAGGTCAGGTTCTCATTGAACCAGACCCCCAGATTTTTAGCGGCATTTCCCCCTGCACTAGGCAGGGGGAAGCCAGGGGGCCATAGCCTCTCTCTGAAATTGGCAGGAAATGTGCCATACAAGAGGACCCTCACATCCACCTCACCTAGCTTACAGGACCTCTCCAACCCCCTCCCCTCTCTTCCTCCCAAACCTCCTCCCTTTCTTTGACTCCACACATACCCCTCCTCTCTCTCCGCCCCACCGCCTCGTTCCTCACCTATCTCCCCCTAATTATGTCCTCAATTCCTATCCTCCTTGCAACTTCAACAAAAACAACTCTCCTTTCACCTCTGATGCACCAACACCCGCTCTCAACCACCACCTTTCCCCACCCCTGAA
Source organism: Calotriton arnoldi (assembly GCA_963921515.1). Lineage (NCBI taxonomy): Eukaryota > Metazoa > Chordata > Amphibia > Caudata > Salamandridae > Calotriton > Calotriton arnoldi. The sequence goes on along the minus strand of CAWUFW010008788.1, from coordinate 721,379 downwards.
CCTTGTACCCCAACTCCCCTCCCGTACCCCTCACCTCTCCCTGCCCTCCACCGCCAATTGAACCCCCTCCTGTCTCCATCGAGCCACCCAACATGCCGTGCTCTGCCCTACTCTGTCTGGAAAATAAGCTAGGATCTCTCATCACCTCCATCTCCCAGCTTGAAGCTACCATTTCACTCTTAAGCTCCAAGATTTCCACCTTTCCATACACCTCAATTCCTTTGGAAAACACTCACCTTCCCAAACCCACGAGATGCACCTCGCCCCCACACCCCAAAATAGCCAATCATAATCTGTCGTCTGCAAATATCGCGAACTCACACAAGTCCTCGAACGCCACCCTTCTTCCACTTTCCTCTCCAAGTAACCCTACTATTTACACTATTCCGACCATCTCCTCTGTCAGAACCAATCATCCACCTAAATTCTCCCGGGCACCCTCATATAAGTACAATATCCCTATCACCCCTCATAGCCCAAGTGCCTCCGTCTCCAAAACAGTCTCGACAGAGTTGCACTGTCTGCTCCACAACTGCAGATCTGCAATAAAACACAAGTTTGAAATCTCCGATACCATCATCCTTCACAATACTGACATGCTCTTCCTCACAGAGACCTGGTTCAACGATACCTCTTACTCTATGTTTGATCTCCTATTACCCACAGGCTACTCTATATTTAGAAATGACAGAATAGACAAAGTTGGGGTAGGTGTTGCAGTCATCTTTAGAAACTCCCTTCAACTTAAGGCTTTTCCTAACAGCTCCTTCCGTACTTTTGAATGCCTATCTCTTGAGCTTCAATTGCACCACCGCTCACCCCTCAGATTCCATGCCTGGTAGCGGCCCTTCGTTTTTGGAGGAACTCACTGACTTCATCAGCGACCAATACTCGCAAAGTGACAGTCAGATCTTCCTGGATGACTTCAATCTCCACTGGGGCTCGCTGGAAGACTCTTCTGCGAATATGCTGGCCACCTTTCTCTCCGCAAACGATCTTATCCAACACTGCACAGAAACAACACACTCTAAGTGCTCAATCCTGGACCTTGTTATTTCTAAAGCAGACATGCTTACTATCGCTATCCCTATTCATGTAGACTGGTCTGACCACCTCCTCATCCCATTCTCTCTTCGCCTATCACACTCTATAACTCTCGGCCAACCTAAGAGGACTACTACCTGGTTCCGTAACACTAAAAATATTGACCTCGGTACTCTCTGTGATTCGGCTTTTCTATCACTTCCAAGGCTAGACCCGAACCTGGATGTCAACGAACTCACCTCCCAATGCCTCTCAGTCCTTGCAGTCGAAATCAATAATGTCGCTCCTCTTCAAAGTAAAAGGACAAGGCCTACACCCTTAGCACCTTGGTTTGACAAATCCCTTTATGAAGAAAGGAAGTACCTAAGAATCCTGGAGAAACAATGGAGACAAGCGCCCTCCACCAATAATTTTGCTACGCTTCATTCAGCAAGATCCAAGTACCATAAGCACATCTTCCTTGAAAAAGCATTGCACTTCAGAACCCTCCTCGACTCAGCCAAAAATAGACCCAAAAAACTATTTGACCTCATCAAGAATCCAAACTGCTCTCCCCCAACCTCCAAGTTGGAGGATTCTACAAAGAAAGCAGCGGAATTCGCTATATTCTTTGACGAAAAGTTAAATCACTTGTGGATCAGGTCATTCATCCTACCCCTCCAGAGGAGCGCAAATCCTTAGCCATTTGGCAGAACTTTGACACCATCTCTGAAGTTGTCCTCCTCAAATGCATCCTCGAAACAAAGCCCTCCAACCATTCTCTTGACCCCATCCCTAGTGCCATTGCCATCGACTTCTACACCCATTCTCTTTCCTATTGGACCACTCTGGTTAACCTCTCCCTCAGTCAAGGCTCCCTTCCTGTTTCCTTCAAAACTGGGCAGGTTACCCCTCTTCTTAAAAAACGCACCGCTGATGCGAACGACCTCAACAACTTCCGCCCCATCACTAACCTACCTTTTCTTGCGAAAATCACAGAAAGATGTGTAGCGAAACAACTCTCCCGTCATATCAAGGACAATGATCTTCTTGACAATTTCCAGTCTGGCTTCATTCAAAACTGCAGCACTGAAACAGCCCTGCTGCAAGTGATCTGTGACGCGCTGCGGATACTCGATTCAGGGGAGTCTTGTCTTCTAATTCTCCTTGACCTTTCTGCAGCCTTTGACACTGTCAATCACAACACTCTCCTTAACACTCTTCAACAGAGAATGGGCATGGAAGGCACAGTGCTTAAATGGTTTGCTTCCTTCCTCTCTGATAGATCCCAAATGATCAAAATAGCGAACAGTCTTTCATCTCTTTTGGCGGTAGGTCAAGGTGTCCCTCAAGGCTCTATACTTGCACCCACTTTGTTCAACCTCTATTTGGAACCATTGGGAAATCTCCTAAGTAAATCTGGGATCCTCTATCATCTTTATGCGGACGACACCCAAATCTACCTTAAGGTGTCCTCCACACACGATCTCTCCATCCTAAACTCTACTTTTGACTCCATTCATAACTGGATGTTAACTCATCAACTCATTCTGAATCCCTCCAAAACTGAATTCCTCCTCCTCTCCTCCTCACTCTCTCCTCCTCCGGTTCAATCATGGATGGATCAGATGAATCTACTTAACAATAAACCCATCATTGTCGACAGAGCAAAATCCCTTGGTGTCATACTCGACAAAAGACTCAATCTACTCTCCCACATCAATTCCATTGCAAAGTCTGCTCGATACCAACTGCGCCTTCTTTGGGTGATTCGACGCTTCTTCCCGGAGCAAGACCTAAAAACTCTGGTCCAATCGCTGGTTCTCTCTAGATTGGACTACTGCAATTCTCTTCTTACTGGCCTCCCCAAATCCCACCTGTCCCCCCTTAAATCTGTTCTCCATTCAGCAGCTCGTTTCATATATGGGGCCAAAAGAAGCAACCACATCACACCCATTTTATCTTCCCTCCGTTGGCTTCCCATCGAGGCAAGATCTATCTACAAGACTGCCTGTATCACCCACAAAGCCTTGCACTCCTCCTCTCCTCGCTACTTGGCGAATAAACTGAAACTCTCTGGAGGCTCTAGACCATCACGTAATGCGGAAAATTTATTGCTTGAACCACCTACTTTCAAAAGGGAAAGATCGATGGCCCAATCCTTTTCAGGCAACGCGGTGAGAATCTGGAACTCACTTCCGCCTCAGCTACCTCTTCCCGGTCCTTCAAAACTGACCTCAAATTTCTCCTCCTTCAAAGACACTTCCAAATCTAATTCACGCCCTCTCTATTCCCTCAAGGAAGCTCTTTCACTATAGGAAATTCTGTACTCCATGCCTATAGAAGTGCTTTCCTAGTGTGTTCTTGTGTTTTGAGTGACTGCCACTTATTGCAGTATTATACCTCTACTTGTATCTTGTATGCTTATGTAACATGCACACTTGTCACTTTTTCCTCTTGTAACGTATCGTTTGCTACCTCTTCTTGTATCTTGTTTGCTTTTGTTGCATGCACAATTGTCACTTTTTCCTCATGTAACGTAACGTTTGCTTTTGTAACATGCCCACTTGTAATTTTCTCCTCATGTAACGTCACTGTTCCTATTGTGAAGCGCTCTGACACCTTCGGGTAAAGTCCGCGCTATATAAAAACGCATAAATAAATTGGCATCAAAACGTCGCAACCCAAACGAGGTCTCCTTTACCAATACCCTCCCCCACAGTCTTGCCTTTTCCATATTCCAATACCCCCACCTGGCCCCCCACCCATTCGCTCCACGTCTTCTCGCTTCAACAGTGCCCACACTTTACTTCCCAATCTTGCCACTGCAGCAGAGGAAAAAGCCTCACGTCCGTGTCAATTTTATAGGCTTTAATCCTGTCAAGAAATGAGTTATTGTCCACATTTTGGACTCATTACTGTTACCCTGTACCTTTATTTGGTTGCATTTCCAGTCTCCTATACCTACTCTAAACAGCCCCCACCGTGCACAGCGCTCTGGCAGTTTGTGCTAAATAAGCAGAGCCGCTGTAATGAAGCGGCAGGAAAGGTCTAAATTATGCGGCAGTGTTGACTAAATTATGTGGCCACAAAATTAGAATTATGTAGCATATTGCAGCACATTTTTTGAAAGTATTACTTCATTATTTTTACATCTGTACATGGTAACACTGTCTATATAAATGCTTTGCCTCATTACTTTCAGATTAACTCCCAAATACAGCAATAAGCAATGTAAAAGTGACCAGTCACTACTTGCGATGGGCTTTCCACTTAGCGGCAGGACGTGTCCCCACCTTTTTAGTAACTTTTGATCTGTTTGAGCTAGAATCAAAAAAAATTTGTAAAAACATACAGTTTTTGCAGCATGTGATGGATTATATTGCAAATTATGTGGAAAATGACGCAGCTGTATAACCTAATAATTAGAGTGGCTCTGAATATGAGTCACACACGTACACAGGACCTGCCATCAGTGGGGGACCATCTGTCATTTGCTACAATATAAAATGGCAAAAATTGCAGTAGTGAACGCAATATAAAACAGAAATTATCGAAATATAAATTTATAGGTCTCACAATCACGTTTTATTGACAACTGCTTGGAATTATACATTATTCCCACCTCAGAATTTTATGCAGACGCTGTCGTTTTTGTTGCACAGTTACGTCAGCAGTAAAAACGAGTCCATACCAGATCCAAGGAAAAGTGACTCTTCCACCTGTGTGAATTTTCGTCCTATGTCGAGATAAAGGTTTGTTTTTCTATCCCTACATGATTTGCCACTGGGTGTTGTTCCTGTGTGCCTGTCTTTGGGCCTTCTTTATGCATGTGCCCATTTTGAAATATCTAAGCATCATCCCTTAGACCCTTGGAATGCTCAGCTTCTGAAAGAAACAAACTGATTGAACAAGTTCCTGCAACGTTAAAACTGTATATTTCACCTTGGCTTCCCAAAACTCCCATGTCAGCATCCGGCAACAGAATTACACTACTTTCCGGAAGATAACAGACACAGCTGGGTGGGCAGTGGGGGGCTGGTAGGGTGACCAGATCTTGAGAACCAAAAACCGGGACATTTTGGGAAAATAGAAGAAGGACTACCATTTTTCATCAACAGAATGGCGCAGAAATACAGTTCTCATCAACATAAAATCACAGAAAAGGCATTGAGAAAATAAATAAAATGTAATTTCTACAACCAACATCATACATATAAATTAAATTGCTTACTTATAACAGCTGCTCACTAGCACAGCTTTATAACACCCAAAAAAAGCCTCTCAATGTTTTCAGTCGACCCCCTCCAAAAACCGGGACATGAGCCAAAATTACCGAAATCTGCCGGGACAGCCGGTGAAAAACCGGGACTGTCCGGGCAAATCCCTAGGGGCTGGGGATATTGGAAGGAGAGAGACAAATGTCAGAGAACTCGGATTTTAAAGAAAAGAGTGACTACTCTACAAATCTCAATGAGAGAAACTTGCACATCTATTGCTGAGCTGCACCTCTGTTAGGGAAGCTTACTCTGCTGGTTCCATTACTATACCAATACTTTGCACAAGAGAACCCTGTACTGCTACTGCCAGTGCTGCATATACTTCTTGTATGAGAGAAGAATGTGGAGATGTAGCAGTGAATGTACAATAATATAATCACACCACACCTGCCCAGCAGTGTAAAAGGAGAGATTGATTTAATTGCCCATTACTTCCTCTTGTGTATTGTTTAGTTGTGGATATACTACCTCAGTGAATCACAGCACCTCTGCTATGTAGTTTTTGTCCCATGAACAGCTCATAAGCTCTGCCAAGAAGTGCAGTTATTTCCATCCACAAGTTTATCAGAGCACCCCATGCGACTATTTTTGAAAGTGGAAAACTATGAGTTGGCGCTAGCGTGGAGAACACCCTTCTGTCCTACAGGTTCATATTCTAACACACACAGTCTGTGCCAAAGACGTTTCAAGAAATGTAGTCAATTACCAGTCTGCACTCTGCCTTTAGGTACTATTTCTCTACATTTGAAAATCTGTCACATGCAAACTGGTTGATAATTGGGTGCAGTGCACACTGATGCATCTGCACGCATGCTGTACAACCAGCCCTTACAACAGTTGCATTTAAGGGTGCATGACCGTGCACTCCATAATTGGACTTGCATTGGAAATATAAATTGGACAGTATGTTACACTGATTGCAGTGCAGGTTCTCTCCATGCAGACCTACATTAGTGAGTTATGGAGTAGGTAGGGCAAGCAGATATCTTCCCAGGACAAGTAGATTTCTGTGACATTTTGTCAGTTGGCCAAGTAGATTTTTGAAAATTTTCCACACCCCTGTGGGGTGAATCTATGACATTGTTCTGCATTCTGTCCATCGATTGTTCTTTTTGCATTTGTCACCCCGAGTGGGACGGGTATGCCCAGACGTGGGTCCCGTGCTCTCCATGCCACTGGAGTCAAGCTATTCTGGCTGATGAGGGGTGAAACCCCGAAACCGGTCCTAGGATGCTTGTTTCCAGTCCAGGGAGGACCTAGTCTGGCAGTACGGGCTGGACTGTTCAAATTGGGCACAGGGTCAAGACTGATTTGCATATGGCTGGGTTCAAACTGGAATGACATGGGTAGAAAAAAAAAGATGGATTTAGGCCCAAGTCTCTGTACTGGGGTGAATGTATGACATTGTTCTGCATTCTGCCCATCTATTGTTCTTTGGCATTTGTCACCCCGAGTGGGATGGGTATGCCCAGACCAGGGTTCCATGCTCTCCATGCCACTGGAGTCAAGCTATCCCGGCTGATGAGGGGTGAAACACCAAAACCGGTCCTAGGTTGCTTGTTTCCAGTCCAGGGAGGACCTAGCCTGGCAGTTCAGGCTGGACTGTTCACGTTGGGCGCAGGGTCAAGACTGATTTGCATATGGCTGGGTTCAAACTGGAATGACATGGGGAGAAAAGAAAGATGAATTTAGGCCCACGTCTCTGTACTGGGGGGAATGTATGACATTGTTCTGCATTCTGTCCATCTATTGTTCTTTTGGCATTTGTCACCCCGAGTGGTACGGGTATGCCCAGACATGGGTCCTGTGCTCTCCATGCCACTGGAGTCAAGTTATCCTGGCTGATGAGGGGTAAAACCCCGAAACCGGTCCTAGGAGCTTGTTTCCAGTCCAGGGAGGATCTGGCCTGGTGGTTCAGGCTGGACTGTTCCCATTGGGTGCAGGGTCAAGACTGATTTGCATAAGGCTGGGTTCAAACTGGAATGACATGGGGAGAAAAAAAAAGATGGATTTAGGCCCAAGTCTCTGTACTGGGGTGAATGTATGACATTGTTCTGCATACTGTTGATCTATTGTTCTTTTGGCATTTGTCACCTTGAGTGGGACGGGTATGCCCAGACGTGGGTCCTGTGCTCTCCATGCCACTGGAGTCAAGCTATCCTGGCTGATGAGGGGTAAAACCCCAAAACCGGTCCTAGGATGCTTGTTTCCAGTCCAGGGAGGACCTAGCCTGGCAGTACGGGCTGGACAGTTCACATTGGGCACAGGGTCAAGACTGATTTGCATATGGCTGGGTTCAAACTGGAATGACATGGGGAGAAAAAAAAAGATGGATTTAGGCCCAAGTCTCTGTACTGGGGTGAATGTATGACATTGTTCTGCATTCTGTCCATCTATTGTTCTTTGGCATGTGTCACCCCGAGTGGGATGGGTATGCCCAGGCAAGGGTTCCATGCTTTCCATGCCACTGGAGTCAAGCTATCCTGGCTGATGAGGGGTGACACCCCGAAACCGGTCCTAGGATGCTTGTTTCCAGTCCAGGGAGGACCTGGCCTGGCAGTTCGGGCTGGACTGTTCCCATTGGATGCAGGGTCAAGACTGATTTGCATATGGATGGGTTCAAACTGGAATGGCATGGGGAGGGAAAAAACGATGGATTTAGGCCCAGATCTCTGTACTGGGGTGAATGTATGACATTGTTCAGCATTCTGTCCATCTATTGATCTTTTGGCATTCGTCACCTCGAGTGGGACGGGTATGTCCAGACGTGGGTCCTGTGCTCTCCATGCCACTGGAGTCAAGCTATCCTGGCTGATGAGGGGTGAAACCCCGAAACCGGTCCTAGGATGTTTGTTTCCAGTCCAGGGAGGACCTGGCCTGGCAGTTTAGACTGGACTGTTCCGAATGGGCGCAGGGTCAAGACTGATTTGCAGATGGCTGGGTTCAAAGAGGAAGGGCATGGGGAGCAAAAAAACGATGGATTTAGGCCCAGATCTCTGTACTGGGGTGAATGTATGACATTGTTCTGCATTCTCTCCATCTATTGTTCTTTTGGTATTTGTCACCCCGAGTGGGTCGGGTATGCCCAGATGTAGGTCCCGTGCTATCCATGCCACTGGAGTCAAGCTATCCTGGCTGATGAGGGGTGAGAACCCGAAACCGGTCCTAGGATGCTTGTTTCCAGTCCAGGGAGGACTTAGCCTGGCAGTTCGGGCTGGACTGTTCACATTGGGCGCAGGGTCAAGACTGATTTGCATATGGCTAGGTTCAAACTGGAATGACATGGGGAGAAAAAAAAAGATGGATTTAGGCCCACGTCTCTGTACTGGGGGGAATGTATGACATTGTTCTGCATTCTGTCCATCTATTGCTCTTTTGGCATTTGTCACCCCGAGTGGGACGGGTATGCCCAGACATGGGTCCTGTGCTCTCCATGCCACTGGAGTCAAGCTCTCCTGGCTGATATGGGTAAAACCCCAAAATTGGTCCTAGGATGCTTGTTTCCAGTCCAGGGAGGATCTGGCCTCGCAGTTCGGGCTGGTCTGTTCCCATTGGGCGCAGGGTCAAGACTGATTGAATATGGCTGGGTTCAAACTGGAATGACATGGGGAGAAAAAAAAAGATGGATTTAGGCCCAAGTCTCTGTACTGGGGTGAATGTATGACATTGTTCTGCATTCTGTCCATCTATTGTTCTTTTGACATTTGTCACCACGAGTGGGACGGGTATACCCAGACGTGGGTCCTGTGCTCTCCATGCCACTGGAGTCAAGCTATCCTGGCTGATGAGGGGTGAAACCCCGAAACCGGTCCTAGGATGTTTGTTTCCAGTCCAGAGAGGACCTGGCCTGGCAGTTCAGGCTGGACTGTTCCCATTGGGCGCAGGGTCAAGACTGATTTGCAGATGGCTGGGTTCAAACTGGAATGGCATGGGGAGCAAAAAAACGATGGATTTAGGCCCAGATCTCTGTATTGGGGTGAATTTATGACATTGTTCTGCATTCTGTCCATCCATTGTTCTTCTGGCATTTGTCACCCCGAGTGGGACGGGTATACCCAGATGTGGGTCCTGTGCTCTCCATGCCACTGGAGTCAAGCTATCCTGGCTGATGAGGGGTAAAACCCCGAAACCGGTCCTAGGAGCTTGTTTCCAGTCCAGGGAGGATCTGGCCTGGTGGTTCAGGCTGGACTGTTCCCATTGTGTGCAGGGTCAAGACTGGTTTGCATATGGCTGGGTTCAAACTGGAATGGCATGGGGAGCAAAAAAAATGGATTTAGGCCCAGATCTCTGTACTGGAGCGAATTTATGACATTGTTCTGCATTCTGTCCATCTATTGTTCTTTTGGCATCTGGCACCCTGAGTGGGACGGGTATGCCCAGACGTGGGTCCCGTGCTCTCCATGCCACTGGAGTCAAGTTATCCTGGCTGATGAGGGGTGAAACCCTGAAACTGGTCCTAGGATGCTTGTTTCTAGTCCAGGGAGGACCTAGCCTGGCAGTTCGGGCTGGACTGTTCCCATTGGATGCAGGGTCAAGACTGATTTGCATATGGCTAGGTTCAAACTGGAATGACATGGGGAGAAAAAAAAAGATTGATTTAGGCCCACGTCTCTGTACTGGGGTGAATGTATAACATTGTTCTGCATTCTCTCCATCTATTGTTCTTTTGAGATTTGTCACCCCGAGTGGGACGGGTATGCCCAGACATGGGTCCTGTGCTCTCCATGCCACTGGAGTCAAGCTCTCCTGGCTGATGAGGGGTAAAACCCCAAAACCGGTCCTAGGATGCTTGTTACCAGTCCAGGGAGGATCTGGCCTGGCAGTTCGGGCTGGTCTGTTCGAAATGGGCGCAGGGTCAAGACTGATTTGTATATGGCTGGGTTCAAACTGGAATGGCATGGGGAGCAAAAAAAATGGATTTAGGCCCAGATCTCTGTACTGGGGGAATGTATGACATTGTTCTGAATTCTCTCCATCTATTGTTCTTTTGGTATTTGTTACCCTGAGTATGTCGGGTATGCCCAGACGTGGTTCCCGTGCTCTCCATTTCACTGGAGTCAAGCTATCCTGGCTCATGAGGGGTGAAACCCCGAAACCGGTCCTAGGATGCTTGTTTCCATTCCAGGGAGGACCTAGCCTGGCAGTTCGGGCTGGACTGTTCACATTGGGCGCAGGGTCAAAACTGATTGAATATGGCTGGGTTCAAACTGGAATGACATGGGGAGAAAAAAAAGATGGATATAGGCCCAAGTCTCTGTAGTGGGGTGAATGTATGACATTGTTCTGCATTCTGTCCATCTATTGTTCTTTTGGCATTTGTCACCACGAGTGGGACGGGTATGCCCAGACGTGGGTCCTGTGCTCTCCATGCCACTGGAGTCAAGCTATCCTGGCTGATGAGGGGTGAAACCCCGAAACCGGTCCTAGGATGTTTGTTTCCAGTCCAGAGTGGACCTGGCCTGGCAGTTCAGGCTGGACTGTTCCCATTGGGCGCAGGGTCAAGACTGATTTGCAGATGGCTGGGTTCAAACTGGAATGGCATGGGGAGCAAAAAAACGATGGATTTAGGCCCAGATCTCTGTACTGGGGTGAATTTATGACATTGGTCTGCATTCTGTCCATCTATTGTTCTTTTGGCATTTGTCACCCCGAGTGGGACAGGTATACCCAGACGTTGGTCTCGTGCTCTCCATGCCACTGGAGTCAAGCTATCCTGGCTGATGAGGGTAAAACCCCGAAACCGGTCCTAGGAGCTTGTTTCCAGTACAGGGAGGATTTGGCCTTGTGGTTCAGGCTGGACTGTTCCCATTGGGTGCAGGGTCAAGACTGATTTGCATATGGCTGGGTTCAAACTGGAATGACATGGGGAGAAAAAAAAAGATGGATTTAGGCCCAAGTCTCTGTACTGGGGTGAATGTATGACATTGTTCTGCATACTGTCCATCTATTCTTCATTTGTCACCCCGAGTGGGATGGGTATGCCGAGACGTGGGTCCTGTGCTCTCCATGCCACTGGAGTCAAGCTATCCTGGCTGATGAGGGGTAAAACCCCGAAACCGGTCCTAGGATGCTTGTTTCCAGTCCAGGGATGATCTGGCCTGGGAGTTCGGGCTGGTCTGTTCGCATTGGGCGCAGGGTCAAGACTGATTTCCATATGGCTGGGTTCAAACTGGAATGGCATGGGGAGCACAAAACGATGCATTTAGGCCCAGATCTCTGTACGGGGTGAATGTATAACATTGTTCTGCATTCTGTCCATCTATTGTTCTTTGGCATTTGTCACCCCGAGTGGGTATGGGTATGCCCAGACATGGGTTCCATAATCTCCATGCCACTGGAGTCAAGCTATCCTGGCTGATGAGGGGTGAAACCCCAAAACTGGTCACAGGATGCTTGTTTCCAGTCCAGGGAGGACCTGGCCTGGCAGTTCGGGCTGGACTGTTCCCATTGTATGCAGGGTCAAGACTGATTAGCATATGGCTGGGTTCAAACTGGAATGGCATGGGGAGCAAAAAAACAATGGATTTGGGCCCAGATCTCTGTACTGGGGTGAATTTATGACATTGTTCTGCATTCTGTCCATCTATTGTTCTTTGGCATTTGTCACCCCGAGTGGGTATGGATATGCCCAGACATGGGTTCCATAATCTCCATGCCACTGGAGTCAAGCTATCCTGGCTGATGAGGGGTGAAACCCCGAAACCGGTCCTAGGAGCTTGTTTCCAGTACAGGGAGGATCTGGCCTTGTGGTTCAGGCTGGACTGTTCCCATTGGGTGCAGGGTCAAGACTGATTTGCATATGGCTGGGTTCAAACTGGAATGACATGGGGAGAAAAAAAAAGATGGATTTAGGCCCAAGTCTCTGTACTAGGGTGAATGTATGACATTGTTCTGCATACTGTCCATCTATTCTTCATTTGTCACCCCGAGTGGGATGGGTATGCCCAGACGTGGGTCCTGTGCTCTCCATGCCACTGGAGTCAAGCTATCCTGGCTGATGAGGGGTAAAACCCCGAAACCGGTCCTAGGATGCTTGTTTCCAGTCCAGGGATGATCTGGCCTGGGAGTTCGGGCTGATCTGTTCGCATTGGGCGCAGGGTCAAGACTGATTTCCATATGGCTGGGTTCAAACTGGAATGGCATGGGGAGCACAAAACGAGACATTTAGGCCCAGATCTCTGTACGGGGTGAATGTATAACATTGTTCTGCATTCTGTCCATCTATTGTTCTTTGGCATTTGTCACCCCGAGTGGGTATGGGTATGCCCAGACATGGGTTCCATAATCTCCATGCCACTGGAGTCAAGCTATCCTGGCTGATGAGGGGTGAAACCCCAAAACTGGTCACAGGATGCTTGTTTCCAGTCCAGGGAGGACCTGGCCTGGCAGTTCGGGCTGGACTGTTCCCATTGTATGCAGGGTCAAGACTGATTAGCATATGGCTGGGTTCAAACTGGACTGGCATGGGGAGCAAAAAAACAATGGATTTGGGCCCAGATCTCTGTACTGGGGTGAATTTATGACATTGTTCTGCATTCTGTCCATCTATTGTTCTTTGGCATTTGTCACCCCGAGTGGGTATGGGTATGCCCAGACATGCATTCCATAATCTCCATGCCACTGGAGTCAAGCTATCCTGGCTGATGAGGGGTGAAACCCCGAAACCGGTCCTAGGATGTTTGTTTCCAGTCCAGAGTGGACCTGGCCTGGCAGTTCAGGCTGGACTGTTCCCATTGGGCGCAGGGTCAAGACTGATTTGCAGATGGCTGGGTTCAAACTGGAATGGCATGGGGAGCAATAAAATGATGGATTTAGGCCCAGATCTCTGTACTGGGGTGAATTTATGACATCATTCTGTCCATCTATTGTTCTTTTGGCATTTGTCACCCCGAGTGGGACAGGTATACCCAGACGTTGGTCCCGTGCTCTCCATGCCACTGGAGTCAAGCTATCCTGGCTGATGAGGGGTAAAATCCCGAAACCGGTCCTAGGAGCTTGTTTCCAGTACAGGGAGGATCTGGCCTTGTGGTTCAGGCTGGACTGTTCCCATTGGGTGCAGGGTCAAGACTGATTTGCATATGGCTGGGTTCAAACTGGAATGACATGGGGAGAAAAAAAAAGATGGATTTAGGCCCAAGTCTCTGTACTGGGGTGAATGTATGACATTGTTCTGCATACTGTCCATCTATTCTTCATTTGTCACCCCGAGTGGGATGGGTATGCCCAGATGTGGGTCCTGTGCTCTCCATGCCACTGGAGTCAAGCTATCCTGGCTGATGAGGGGTAAAACCCCGAAACCGGTCCTAGGATGCTTGTTTCCAGTCCAGGGATGATCTGGCCTGGGAGTTCGGGCTGGTCTGTTCGCATTGGGCGCAGGGTCAAGACTGATTTCCATATGGCTGGGTTCAAACTGGAATGGCATGGGGAGCACAAAACGATGCATTTAGGCCCAGATCTCTGTACGGGGTGAATGTATAACATTGTTCTGCATTCTGTCCATCTATTGTTCTTTGGCATTTGTCACCCCGAGTGGGTATGGGTATGCCCAGACATGGGTTCCATAATCTCCATGCCACTGGAGTCAAGCTATCCTGGCTGATGAGGGGTGAAACCCCGAAACCGGTCCTAGGATGTTTGTTTCCAGTCCAGAGTGGACCTGGCCTGGCTGTTCAGGCTGGACTGTTCCCATTGGGCGCAGGGTCAAGACTGATTTGCAGATGGCTGGGTTCAAACTGGAATGGCATGGGGAGAAAAAAAACGATGGATTTAGGCCCAGATCTCTGTATTGGGGTGAATTTATTGGGGAAAAGAAAACCAGGGTTTGATAAATTTCACATGCAGCAGACACAATCACTCTAGTCCAATCAATAACATTTATTTTTCTAAACAAAAAGGTACCATGTGACCAAGTGTAAATTAAACTTAATTTCTTTATTGTGCTTTCGTTTATCTCTTCTTTCTTTTTTTTGTATTTTGTAATTTTATATAAAGTTAAAAAAAATCATCTGTTATTTTCCAATTATAATTTTCTGTCAATAATCTCTAGACAATTCAAATATTTCTAGCATCATGTCATATTTTCATACAAATTTTTGATATATACATAAGTCAACATATTGTTTGACTAGACATTTAGGGCAATTCAAATCCTTAATAAAAAGACATAAAGCATAGAGACTGGCGGTTCTTTGACACACAAACCCAGTGATGAGTGAATGGAAATATTCTCAAACAAGAACCTGAAGCAATAAATCCACACCATGAACAGGTTAAAAAGGGTTACCTGTTTATACTCAAAAGATTGATACAGTAAACTACCCCTCGCAGACAGGCTGCAAGATAATGATTGGCAAACAAATGGGGCCCCTGAAAATAGGATAAATATACCCGACCAGGGAATAACAATTGGGGAAAAGAAAACCAGGGTTTGATAAATTTCACATGCAGCAGACACAATCACTCTAGTCCAATCAATAACAAAATTCATTTATCTAAGCAAAAAGGTACCATGTGACCAAGTGTAAATTAAACTTAATTTCTTTATTGTGCTTTCGTTTATCTCTTCTTTCTTTTTTTTGTATTTTGTAATTTTATATAAAGTTAAAAAAATCATCTGTTATTTTCCAATTATAATTTTCTGTCAATAATCTCTAGACAATTCAAATATTTCTAGCATCATGTTGTCATATTTTCATAAAAAATTTTGATATATACATAAGTCAACATATAGTTTGACTAGACATTTAGGGCAATTCAAATCCTTAATAAAAAGACAAAGCATAGAGACTGGCGGTTCTTTGACACACAAATCCAGTGATGAGTGAATGGAAATATTCTCAAAAAAGAACCTGAAGCAATAAATCCACACCATGAACAGGTTAAAAAGGGTTACCTGTTTATACTCAAAAGATTGATACAGTATGCTGGGGTCAAACTGGAAGGGCATGGGGAGCAAAAAAATGATGGATTTAGGCCCAGATACCTGTACTGGGGTGAATGTATGACATTGTTCTGCATTCTCTCCATCTATTGTTCTTTTGGTATTTGTCACCCCGAGTGGGTCGGGTATGCCCAGATGTAGGTCCCGTGCTCTCCATGCCACTGGAGTCAAGCTATCCTGGCTGATGAGGGGTGAAAACCCGAAACCGGTCCTAGGATGCTTGTTTCCAGTCCAGGGAGGACTTAGCCTGGCAGTTCGGGCTTGACTGTTCACATTGGGCGCAGGGTCAAGACTGATTTGCATATGGCTGGGTTCAAACTGGAATGACATGGGGAGAAAAAAAAAGATGGATTTAGGCCCAAGTCTCTGTACTGGGGTGAATGTATGACATTGTTCTGCATTCTGTCCATCTATTGTTCTTTTGACATTTGTCACCACGAGTGGGACGGGTATACCCAGACGTGGGTCCTGTGTTCTCCATGCCACTGGAGTCAAGCTATCCTGGCTGATGAGGGGTGAAACCCCGAAACCGGTCCTAGGAGCTTGTTTCCAGTCCAGGGAGGATCTGGCCTGGTGGTTCAGGCTGGACTGTTCCCATTGGGCGCAGGGTCAAGACTGATTTGCAGATGGCTGGGTTCAAACTGGAATGGCATGGGGAGCAAAAAACGATGGATTTAGGCCCAGATCTCTGTACTGGGGTGAATTTATGACATTGTTCTGCATTCTGTCCATCTATTGTTCTTTTGGCATTTGTCACCCCGAGTGGGACGGGTATACCCAGATGTGGGTCCTGTGCTCTCCATGCCACTGGAGTCAAGCTATCCTGGCTGATGAGGGGTAAAACCCCGAAACCGGTCCTAGGAGCTTGTTTCCAGTCCAGGGAGGATCTGGCCTGGTGGTTCAGGCTGGACTGTTCCCATTGGGTGCAGGGTCAAGACTGATATGCATATGGCTGGGTTCAAACTGGAATGGCATGGGGAGCAAAAAAAATGGATTTAGGCCCAGATCTCTGTACTGGGGCGAATGTATGACATTGTTCTGCATTCTCTCCATCTATTGTTCTTTTGGTATTTGGCACCCTGAGTGGGACGGGTATGCCCAGACGTGGGTCCCGTGCTCTCCATGCCACTGGAGTCAAGCTATCCTGGCTGATGAGGGGTGAAACCCCAAAACGGGTCCTAGGATGCTTGTTTCTAGTCCAGGGAGGACCCAGCCAGGCAGTTCGGGCTGGACTGTTCCCATTGGATGCAGGGTCAAGACTGATTTGCATATGGCTAGGTTCAAACTGGAATGACATGGGGAGAAAAAAAAAGATTGATTTAGGCCCACGTCTCTGTACTGGGGTGAATGTATAACATTGTTCTGCATTCTCTCCATCTATTGTTCTTTTGACATTTGTCACCACGAGTGGGACGGGTATACCCAGACGTGGGTCCTGTGTTCTCCATGCCACTGGAGTCAAGCTCTCCTGGCTGATGAGGGGTAAAACCCCAAAACCGGTCCTAGGATGCTTGTTTCCAGTCCAGGGAGGATCTGGCCTGGCGGTTCAGGCTGGACTGTTCCCATTGGGTGCAGGGTCAAGACTGATTTGCATATGGCTGGGTTCAAACTGGAATGGCATGGGGAGCACAAAACTATGGATTTAGGCCCAGATCCCTGTACTGGGGTGAATGTATGACATTGTTCTGCATTCTGGCCATCTATTGTTCTTTTGGCATTTGTCACCACGAGTGGGACGGGTATGCCCAGACGTGGGTCCTGTGCTCTCCATGCCACTGGAGTCAAGCTATCCTGGCTGATGAAGGGTGAAACCCCGAAACCGGTCCTAGGATGTTTGTTTCCAGTCCAGAGTGGACCTGGCATGGCAGTTCAGGCTGGGCTGTTCCCATTGGGCGCAGGGTCAAGACTGATTTGCAGATGGCTGGGTTCAAACTGGAATGGCATGGGGAGCAAAAAAAAGATGGATTTAGGCCCAAGTCTCTGTACGGGGTGAATGTATGACATTGTTCTGCATTCTCTCCATCTATTGTTCTTTTGGTATTTGGCACCCTGAGTGGGACGGGTATGCCCAGACGTGGGTCCCGTGCTCTCCATGCCACTGGAGTCAAGCTATCCTGGCTGATGAGGGGTGAAACCCCCGAAACCGGTCCTAGGATGCTTGTTTCCAGTCCAGGGAGGACCTGGCCTGGCAGTTCGGGCTGGACTGTTCACTTTGGGCACAGGGTCAAGACTGATTTGTATATGGCTGGGTTCAAACTGGAATGACATGGGGAGCACAAAACGATGCATTTAGGCCCAGATCTCTGTACTGGGGTGAATGTATGACATTGTTCTGCATTCTGTCCATCTATTGTTCTTTGGCATTTGTCACCCCGAGTGGGTATGGGTATGCCCAGGCATGGGTTCCATAATCTCCATGCCACTGGAGTCAAGCTATCCTGGCTGATGAGGGGTGAAACCCCAAAGCTGGTCACAGGATGCTTGTTTCCAGTCCAGGGAGGACCTGGCCTGGCAGTTCGGGCTGGACTGTTCCCATTGGATGCAGGGTCAAGACTGATTAGCATATGGCTGGGTTCAAACTGGAATGGCATGGGGAGCAAAAAAACTATGGATTTGGGCCCAGATCTCTGTACTGGGGTGAATTTATGACACTGTTCTGCATTCTGTAAAATCTATTGTTCTTTTGGCATTTGTCACCCCGAGTGGGACGGGTATACCCAGACGTGCGTCGTGTGCTCTCCATGCCACTGGAGTCAAGCTATCTTGGCTGATGAGGGTAAACCCCTGAAACCGGTGCTAGGAGCTTGTTTCCAGTCCAGGGAGGATCTGGCCTAGTGGTTCAGGCTGGACTGTTCCCATGGGGTGCAGGGTCAAGACTGATTAGCGCTTGACTGGGTTCAAACTGGAATGGCATGGGGAGCAAAAAAAATGGATTTAGGCCCAGATCTCTGTACTAGGGAGAATGTATGACATTGTTCTGCATTCTGTCCATCTATTGTTCTTTTGGCATTTGTTACCCCGAGTGGGACGGGTATTCCCAGACGTGGGTCCTGTGCTCTCCATGCCACTGGGGTCAAGCTATCCTGGCTGATGAGGGGTGAAACCCCGAAACCGGTCCCAGGATGTTTGTTTCCAGTCCAGGGAGGACCTGGCCTGGTGGTTCAGGCTGGACTGTTCGAATTGGGTGCAGGGTCAAGACTGATTTGCATATGGCTGGGTTCAAACTGGAATGGCATGGGGAGCAAAAAAAATGGATTTAGGCCCAGATCTCTGTACTGGGGTGAATGTATGACATTGTTCTGCATTCTGTCCATCTATTGTTCTTTTGGCATTTGTCACCCCGAATGGGATGGGTATGCCCAGACGTGGGTCCTGTGCTCTACATGCCACTGGAGTCAAGCTATCCTGGCTGATGATGGGTGAAACCCCGAAACCGGTCCTAGGATGTTTGTTTCCAGTCCAGGGAGGACCTGGCCTGGTGGTTCAGGCTGGACTGTTCCCATTGGGTGCAGGGTCAAGACTGATTTACATATGGCTGGGATCAAACTGGAATGGCATGGGGAGCAAAAAAAATGGATTTAGGCCCAGATCTCTGTACTGGGGTGAATTTATGACATTGTTCTGCATTCTGTCCATCTATTGTTCTTTTGGCATTTGTCACCCCGAGTGGGACGGGTATACCCAGATGTGGGTCCTGTGCTCTCCATGCCACTGGAGTCAAGCTATCCTGGCTGATGAGGGGTAAAACCCCGAAACCGGTCCTAGGAGCTTGTTTCCAGTCCAGGGAGGATCTGGCCTGGTGGTTCAGGCTGGACTGTTCCCATTGTGTGCAGGGTCAAGACTGGTTTGCATATGGCTGGGTTCAAACTGGAATGGCATGGGGAGCAAAAAAAATGGATTTAGGCCCAGATCTCTGTACTGGAGCGAATTTATGACATTGTTCTGCATTCTGTCCATCTATTGTTCTTTTGGCATTTGGCACCCTGAGTGGGACAGGTATGCCCAGACGTGGGTCCCGTGCTCTCCATGCCACTGGAGTCAAGCTATCCTGGCTGATGAGGGGTGAAACCCCGAAACCGGTCCAAGGATGCTTGTTTCTAGTCCAGGGAGGACCTAGCCTGGCAGTTCGGGCTGGACTGTTCCCATTGGATGCAGGGTCAAGACTGATTTGCATATGGCTAGGTTCAAACTGGAATGACATGGGGAGAAAAAAAAGATTGATTTAGGCCCACGTCTCTGTACTAGGGTGAATGTATAACATTGTTCTGCATTCTCTCCATCTATTGTTCTTTTGGCATTTGTCACCCCGAGTGGGACGGGTATGCCCAGACATGGGTCCTGTGCTCTCCATGCCACTGGAGTCAAGCTCTCCTGGCTGATGAGGGGTAAAACCCCAAATCCGGTCCTAGGATGCTTGTTTCCAGTCCAGGGAGGATCTGGCCTGGCAGTTCGGGCTGGTCTGTTCCCAATGGGCGCAGGGTCAAGACTGATTTGCATATGGCTGGGTTCAAACTGGAATGGCATGGGGAGCAAAAAAATGGATTTAGGCCCAGATCTCTGTACTGGGGGGAATGTATGACATTGTTCTGAATTCTCTCCATCTATTGTTCTTTTGGTATTTGTTACCCTGAGTGTGTTGGGTATGCCCAGACGTGGTTCCCGTGCTCTCCATGCCACTGGAGTCAAGCTATCCTGGCTCATGAGGGGTGAAACCCCGAAACCGGTCCTAGGATGCTTGTTTCCATTCCAGGGAGGACCTAGCCTGGCAGTTCGGGCTGGACTGTTCACATTGGGCGCAGGGTCAAGACTGATTGAATATGGCTGGGTTCAAACTGGAATGACATGGGGAGAAAAAAAAAGATGGATATAGGCCCAAGTCTCTGTACTGGGGTGAATGTATGAAATTGTTCTGCATTCTGTCCATCTATTGTTCTTTTGGCATTTGTCACCACGAGTGGGACGGGTATGCCCAGACGTGGGTCCTGTGCTCTCCATGCCACTGGAGTCAAGCTATCCTGGCTGATGAGGGGTGAAACCCCGAAACCGGTCCTAGGATGTTTGTTTCCAGTCCAGAGTGGACCTGGCCTGGCAGTTCAGGCTGGACTGTTCCCATTGGGCGCAGGGTCAAGACTGATTTGCAGATGGCTGGGTTCAAACTGGAATGGCATGAGGAGCAAAAAAACGATGGATTTAGGCCCAGATCTCTGTACTGGGGTGAATGTATGACATTGTTCTGCATACTGTCCATCTATTCTTCATTTGTCACCCTGAGTGGGACGGGTATGCCCAGACGTGGGTCCCGTGCTCTCCATGCCACTGGAGTCAAGCTATCCTGGCTGATGAGGGGTGAAACCCCAAAACCGGTCCTAGGATGCTTGTTTCTAGTCCAGGGAGGACCCAGCCAGGCAGTTCGGGCTGGACTGTTCCCATTGGATGCAGGGTCAAGACTGATTTGCATATGGCTGGGTTCAAACTGGAATGGCATGGGGAGCACAAAACTATGGATTTAGGCCCAGATCCCTGTACTGGGGTGAATGTATGACATTGTTCTGCATTCTGGCCATCTATTGTTCTTTTGGCATTTGTCACCACAAGTGGGACGGGTATGCCCAGACGTGGGTCCTGTGCTCTCCATGCCACTGGAGTCAAGCTATCCTGGCTGATGAAGGGTGAAACCCCGAAACCGGTCCTAGGATGTTTGTTTCCAGTCCAGAGTGGACCTGGCATGGCAGTTCAGGCTGGGCTGTTCCCATTGGGCGCAAGGTCAAGACTGATTTGCAGATGGCTGGGTTCAAACTGGAATGGCATGGGGAGCAAAAAAAAGATGGATTTAGGCCCAAGTCTCTGTACGGGGTGAATGTATGACATTGTTCTGCATTCTCTCCATCTATTGTTCTTTTGATATTTGGCACCCTGAGTGGGACGGGTATGCCCAGACGTGGGTCCCGTGCTCTCCATGCCACTGGAGTCAAGCTATCCTGGCTGATGAGGGGTGAAACCCCGAAACCGGTCCTAGGATGCTTGTTTCCAGTCCAGGGAGGACCTGGCCTGGCAGTTCGGGCTGGACTGTTCACTTTGGGCACAGGGTCAAGACTGATTTGTATATGGCTGGGTTCAAACTGGAATGACATGGGGAGCACAAAACGATGCATTTAGGCCCAGATCTCTGTACTGGGGTGAATGTATGACATTGTTCTGCATTCTGTCCATCTATTGTTCTTTGGCATTTGTCACCCCGAGTGGGTATGGGTATGCCCAGGCATGGGTTCCATAATCTCCATGCCACTGGAGTCAAGCTATCCTGGCTGATGAGGGGTGAAACCCCAAAGCTGGTCACAGGATGCTTGTTTCCAGTCCAGGGAGGACCTGGCCTGGCAGTTCGGGCTGGACTGTTCCCATTGGATGCAGGGTCAAGACTGATTAGCATATGGCTGGGTTCAAACTGGAATGGCATGGGGAGCAAAAAAACAATGGATTTGGGCCCAGATCTCTGTACTGGGGTGAATTTATGACACTGTTCTGCATTCTGTCAATCTATTGTTCTTTTGGCATTTGTCACCCCGAGTGGGACGGGTATTCCCAGACGTGGGTCCTGTGCTCTCCATGCCACTGGGGTCAAGCTATCCTGGCTGATGAGGGGTGAAACCCCAAAACCGGTCCCAGGATGTTTGTTTCCAGTCCAGGGAGGACCTGGCCTGGTGGTTCAGGCTGGACTGTTCGAATTGGGTGCAGGGTCAAGACTGATTTGCATATGGCTGGGTTCAAACTGGAATGGCATGGGGAGCAAAAAAATGGATTTAGGCCCAGATCTCTGTACTGGGGTGAATGTATGACATTGTTCTGCATTCTGTCCATCTATTGTTCTTTTGGCATTTGTCACCCCGAATGGGACGGGTATGCCCAGACGTGGGTCCTGTGCTCTACATGCCACTGGAGTCAAGCTATCCTGGCTGATGATGGGTGAAACCCCGAAACCGGTCCTAGGATGTTTGTTTCCAGTCCAGGGAGGACCTGGCCTGGTGGTTCAGGCTGGACTGTTCCCATTGGGTGCAGGGTCAAGACTGATTTACATATGGCTGGGATCAAACTGGAATGGCATGGGGAGCAAAAAAAATGGATTTAGGCCCAGATCTCTGTACTGGGGTGAATTTATGACATTGTTCTGCATTCTGTCCATCTATTGTTCTTCTGGCATTTGTCACCCCGAGTGGGACGGGTATACCCAGATGTGGGTCCTGTGCTCTCCATGCCACTGGAGTCAAGCTATCCTGGCTGATGAGGGGTAAAACCCCGAAACCGGTCCTAGGAGCTTGTTTCCAGTCCAGGGAGGATCTGGCCTGGTGGTTCAGGCTGGACTGTTCCCATTGTGTGCAGGGTCAAGACTGGTTTGCATATGGCTGGGTTCAAACTGGAATGGCATGGGGAGCAAAAAAATGGATTTAGGCCCAGATCTCTGTATTGGAGCGAATTTATGACATTGTTCTGCATTCTGTCCATCTATTGTTCTTTTGGCATTTGGCACCCTGAGTGGGACAGGTATGCCCAGACGTGGGTCCCGTGCTCTCCATGCCACTGGAGTCAAGCTATCCTGGCTGATGAGGGGTGAAACCCCGAAACCGGTCCAAGGATGCTTGTTTCTAGTCCAGGGAGGACCTAGCCTGGCAGTTCGGGCTGGACTGTTCCCATTGGATGCAGGGTCAAGACTGATTTGCATATGGCTAGGTTCAAACTGGAATGACATGGGGAGAAAAAAAAAGATTGATTTAGGCCCACGTCTCTGTACTAGGGTGAATGTATAACATTGTTCTGCATTCTCTCCATCTATTGTTCTTTTGGCATTTGTCACCCCGAGTGGGACGGGTATGCCCAGACATGGGTCCTGTGCTCTCCATGCCACTGGAGTCAAGCTCTCCTGGCTGATGAGGGGTAAAACCCCAAATCCGGTCCTAGGATGCTTGTTTCCAGTCCAGGGAGGATCTGGCCTGGCAGTTCGGGCTGGTCTGTTCCCAATGGGCGCAGGGTCAAGACTGATTTGCATATGGCTGGGTTCAAACTGGAATGGCATGGGGAGCAAAAAAAATGGATTTAGGCCCAGATCTCTGTACTGGGGGGAATGTATGACATTGTTCTGAATTCTCTCCATCTATTGTTCTTTTGGTATTTGTTACCCTGAGTGTGTTGGGTATGCCCAGACGTGGTTCCCGTGCTCTCCATGCCACTGGAGTCAAGCTATCCTGGCTCATGAGGGGTGAAACCCCGAAACCGGTCCTAGGATGCTTGTTTCCATTCCAGGGAGGACCTAGCCTGGCAGTTCGGGCTGGACTGTTCACATTGGGCGCAGGGTCAAGACTGATTGAATATGGCTAAGTTCAAACTGGAATGACATGGGGAGAAAAAAAAAGATGGATATAGGCCCAAGTCTCTGTACTGGGGTGAATGTATGAAATTGTTCTGCATTCTGTCCATCTATTGTTCTTTTGGCATTTGTCACCACGAGTGGGACGGGTATGCCCAGACGTGGGTCCTGTGCTCTCCATGCCACTGGAGTCAAGCTATCCTGGCTGATGAGGGGTGAAACCCCGAAACCGGTCCTAGGATGTTTGTTTCCAGTCCAGAGTGGACCTGGCCTGGCAGTTCAGGCTGGACTGTTCCCATTGGGCGCAGGGTCAAGACTGATTTGCAGATGGCTGGGTTCAAACTGGAATGGCATGGGGAGCAAAAAAACGATGGATTTAGGCCCAGATCTCTGTACTGGGGTGAATGTATGACATTGTTCTGCATACTGTCCATCTATTCTTCATTTGTCACCCCGAGTGGGATGGGTATGCCCAGACGTGGGTCCTGTGCTCTCCATGCCACTGGAGTCAAGCTATCCTGGCTGATGAGGGGTGAAAACCCGAAACCGGTCCTAGGATGCTTGTTTCCAGTCCAGGGAGGACTTAGCCTGGCAGTTCGGGCTGGACTGTTCACATTGGGCGCAGGGTCAAGACTGATTTGCATATGGCTGGGTTCAAACTGGAATGACATGGGGAGAAAAAAAAAGATGGATTTAGGCCCAAGTCTCTGTACTGATGTAGATGCATTCTGTCCATCTATTGTTCTTTTGACATTTGTCACCACGAGTGGGACGGGTATACCCAGACGTGGGTCCTGTGTTCTCCATGCCACTGGAGTCAAGCTATCCTGGCTGATGAGGGATGAAACCCCGAAACCGGTCCTAGGAGCTTGTTTCCAGTCCAGGGAGGATCTGGCCTGGTGGTTCAGGCTGGACTGTTCCCATTGGGTGCAGGGTCAAGACTGATATGCATTTGGCTGGGTTCAAACTGGAATGGCATGGGGAGCAAAAAAAATGGATTTAGGCCCAGATCTCTGTACTGGGGCGAATGTATGACATTGTTCTGCATTCTCTCCATCTATTCTTCTTTTGGTATTTGGCACCCTGAGTGGGATGGGTATGCCCAGACGTGGGTCCTGTGCTCTCCATGCCACTGGAGTCAAGCTATCCTGGCTGATGAGGGGTAAAACCCCGAAACCGGTCCTAGGATGCTTGTTTCCAGTCCAGGGATGATCTGGCCTGGGAGTTCGGGCTGGTCTGTTCGCATTGGGCGCAGGGTCAAGACTGATTTCCATATGGCTGGGTTCAAACTGGAATGGCATGGGGAGCACAAAACGATGCATTTAGGCCCAGATCTCTGTACGGGGTGAATGTATAACATTGTTCTGCATTCTGTCCATCTATTGTTCTTTGGCATTTGTCACCCCGAGTGGGTATGGGTATGCCCAGACATGGGTTCCATAATCTCCATGCCACTGGAGTCAAGCTATCCTGGCTGATGAGGGGTGAAACCCCAAAACTGGTCACAGGATGCTTGTTTCCAGTCCAGGGAGGACCTGGCCTGGCAGTTCGGGCTGGACTGTTCCCATTGTATGCAAGGTCAAGACTGATTAGCATATGGCTGGGTTCAAACTGGAAGGGCATGGGGAGCAAAAAAACAATGGATTTGGGCCCAGATCTCTGTACTGGGGTGAATTTATGACATTGTTCTGCATTCTGTCCATCTATTGTTCTTTGGCATTTGTCACCCCGAGTGGGTATGGGTATGCCCAGACATGGGTTCCATAATCTCCATGCCACTGGAGTCAAGCTATCCTGGCTGATGAGGGGTGAAACCCCGAAACCGGTCCTAGGATGTTTGTTTCCAGTCCAGAGTAGACCTGGCCTGGCAGTTCAGGCTGGACTGTTCCCATTGGGCGCAGGGTCAAGACTGATTTGCAGATGGCTGGGTTCAAACTGGAATGGCATGGGGAGAAAAAAACGATGGATTTAGGCCCAGATCTCTGTACTGGGGTGAATTTATTGGGGAAAAGAAAACCAGGGTTTGATAAATTTCACATGCAGCAGACACAATCACTCTAGTCCAATCAATAACATTTATTTTTCTAAACAAAAAGGTACCATGTGACCAAGTGTAAATTAAACTTAATTTCTTTATTGTGCTTTCGTTTATCTCTTCTTTCTTTTTTTGTATTTTGTAATTTTATATAAAGTTAAAAAAAATCATCTGTTATTTTCCAATTATAATTTTCTGTCAATAATCTCTAGACAATTCAAATATTTCTAGCATCATGTTGTCATATTTTCATACAAATTTTTGATATATACATAAGTCAACATATTGTTTGACTAGACATTTAGGGCAATTCAAATCCTTAATAAAAAGACATAAAGCATAGAGACTGGCGGTTCTTTGACACACAAACCCAGTGATGAGTGAATGGAAATATTCTCAAACAAGAACCTGAAGCAATAAATCCACACCATGAACAGGTTAAAAAGGGTTACCTGTTTATACTCAAAAGATTGATACAGTAAACTACCCCTCGCAGACAGGCTGCAAGATAATGATTGGCAAACAAATGGGGCCCCTGAAAATAGGATAAATATACCCGACCAGGGAATAACAATTGGGGAAAAGAAAACCAGGGTTTGATAAATTTCACATGCAGCAGACACAATCACTCTAGTCCAATCAATAACAAAATTCATTTATCTAAGCAAAAAGGTACCATGTGACCAAGTGTAAATTAAACTTAATTTCTTTATTGTGCTTTCGTTTATCTCTTCTTTCTTTTTTTGTATTTTGTAATTTTATATAAAGTTAAAAAAATCATCTGTTATTTTCCAATTATAATTTTCTGTCAATAATCTCTAGACAATTCAAATATTTCTAGCATCATGTTGTCATATTTTCATAAAATTTTTTGATATATACATAAGTCAACATATAGTTTGACTAGACATTTAGGGAAATTCAAATCCTTAATAAAAAGACATAAAGCATAGAGACTGGCGGTTCTTTGACACACAAATCCAGTGATGAGTGAATGGAAATATTCTCAAAAAAGAACCTGAAGCAATAAATCCACACCATGAACAGGTTAAAAAGGGTTACCTGTTTATACTCAAAAGATTGATACAGTATGCTGGGGTCAAACTGGAAGGGCATGGGGAGCAAAAAAATGATGGATTTAGGCCCAGATCTCTGTACTGGGGTGAATGTATGACATTGTTCTGCATTCTCTCCATCTATTGTTCTTTTGATATTTGTCACCCCGAGTGGGTCGGGTATGCCCAGATGTAGGTCCCGTGCTCTCCATGCCACTGGAGTCAAGCTATCCTGGCTGATGAGGGGTGAAAACCCGAAACCGGTCCTAGGATGCTTGTTTCCAGTCCAGGGAGGACTTAGCCTGGCAGTTCGGGCTGGACTGTTCACATTGGGCGCAGGGTCAAGACTGATTTGCATATGGCTGGGTTCAAACTGGAATGACATGGGGAGAAAAAAAAAGATGGATTTAGGCCCAAGTCTCTGTACTGGGGTGAATGTATGACATTGTTCTGCATTCTGTCCATCTATTGTTCTTTTGACATTTGTCACCACGAGTGGGACGGGTATACCCAGATGTGGGTCCTGTGCTCTCCATGCCACTGGAGTCAAGCTATCCTGGCTGATGAGGGGTAAAACCCCGAAACCGGTCCTAGGAGCTTGTTTCCAGTCCAGGGAGGATCTGGCCTGGTGGTTCAGGCTGGACTGTTCCCATTGGGTGCAGGGTCAAGACTGATATGCATATGGCTGGGTTCAAACTGGAATGGCATGGGGAGCAAAAAAATGGATTTAGGCCCAGATCTCTGTACTGGGGCGAATGTATGACATTGTTCTGCATTCTCTCCATCTATTGTTCTTTTGGTATTTGGCACCCTGAGTGGGACGGGTATGCCCAGACGTGGGTCCCGTGCTCTCCATGCCACTGGAGTCAAGCTATCCTGGCTGATGAGGGGTGAAACCCCAAAACCGGTCCTAGGATGCTTGTTTCTAGTCCAGGGAGGACCCAGCCAGGCAGTTCGGGCTGGACTGTTCCCATTGAATGCAGGGTCAAGACTGATTTGCATATGGCTAGGTTCAAACTGGAATGACATGGGGAGAAAAAAAAAGATTGATTTAGGCCCACGTCTCTGTACTGGGGTGAATGTATAACATTGTTCTGCATTCTCTCCATCTATTGTTCTTTTGGCATTTGTCACCCCGAGTGGGACGGGTATGCCCAGACATGGGCCCTGTGCTCTCCATGCCACTGGAGTCAAGCTCTCCTGGCTGATGAGGGTTAAAACCCCAAAACCGGTCCTAGGATGCTTGTTTCCAGTCCAGGGAGGATCTGGCCTGGCGGTTCAGGCTGGACTGTTCCCATTGGGTGCAGGGTCAAGACTGATTTGCATATGGCTGGGTTCAAACTGGAATGGCATGGGGAGCACAAAACTATGGATTTAGGCCCAGATCCCTGTACTGGGGTGAATGTATGACATTGTTCTGCATTCTGGCCATCTATTGTTCTTTTGGCATTTGTCACCACGAGTGGGACGGGTATGCCCAGACGTTGGTCCTGTGCTCTCCATGCCACTGGAGTCAAGCTATCCTGGCTGATGAAGGGTGAAACCCCGAAACCGGTCCTAGGATGTTTGTTTCCAGTCCAGAGTGGACCTGGCATGGCAGTTCAGGCTGGGCTGTTCCCATTGGGCGCAGGGTCAAGACTGATTTGCAGATGGCTGGGTTCAAACTGGAATGGCATGGGGAGCAAAAAAAAGATGGATTTAGGCCCAAGTCTCTGTACGGGGTGAATGTATGACATTGTTCTGCATTCTCTCCATCTATTGTTCTTTTGGTATTTGGCACCCTGAGTGGGATGGGTATGCCCAGACGTGGGTCCCGTGCTCTCCATGCCACTGGAGTCAAGCTATCCTGGCTGATGAGGGGTGAAACCCCGAAACCGGTCCTAGGATGCTTGTTTCCAGTCCAGGGAGGACCTGGCCTGGCAGTTCGGGCTGGACTGTTCACTTTGGGCACAGGGTCAAGACTGATTTGTATATGGCTGGGTTCAAACTGGAATGACATGGGGAGCACAAAACGATGCATTTAGGCCCAGATCTCTGTACTGGGGTGAATGTATGACATTGTTCTGCATTCTGTCCATCTATTGTTCTTTGGCATTTGTCACCCCGAGTGGGTATGGGTATGCCCAGGCATGGGTTCCATAATCTCCATGCCACTGGAGTCAAGCTATCCTGGCTGATGAGGGGTGAAACCCCAAAGCTGGTCACAGGATGCTTGTTTCCAGTCCAGGGAGGACCTGGCCTGGCAGTTCGGGCTGGACTGTTCCCATTGGATGCAGGGTCAAGACTGATTAGCATATGGCTGGGTTCAAA
The DNA here is from genome assembly GCA_963921515.1 of Calotriton arnoldi. Taxonomy (NCBI): domain Eukaryota; kingdom Metazoa; phylum Chordata; class Amphibia; order Caudata; family Salamandridae; genus Calotriton; species Calotriton arnoldi. The sequence goes on along the minus strand of CAWUFW010008788.1, from coordinate 692,380 downwards.
CTGGAATGGCATGGGGAGCAAAAAAACAATGGATTTGGGCCCAGATCTCTGTACTGGGGTGAATTTATGACACTGTTCTGCATTCTGTCAATCTATTGTTCTTTTGGCATTTGTCACCCCGAGTGGGACGGGTATACCCAGACGTGCGTCCTGTGCTCTCCATGCCACTGGAGTCAAGCTATCTTGGCTGATGAGGGGTAAACCCCTGAAACCGGTGCTAGGAGCTTGTTTCCAGTCCAGGGAGGATCTGGCCTAGTGGTTCAGGCTGGACTGTTCCCATGGGGTGCAGGGTCAAGACTGATTAGCGCTTGACTGGGTTCAAACTGGAATGGCATGGGGAGCAAAAAAAATGGATTTAGGCCCAGATCTCTGTACTAGGGAAAATGTATGACATTGTTCTGCATTCTGTCCATCTATTGTTCTTTTGGCATTTGTTACCCCGAGTGGGACGGGTATTCCCAGACGTGGGTCCTGTGCTCTCCATGCCACTGGGGTCAAGCTATCCTGGCTGATGAGGGGTGAAACCCCGAAACCGGTCCCAGGATGTTTGTTTCCAGTCCAGGGAGGACCTGGCCTGGTGGTTCAGGCTGGACTGTTCGAATTGGGTGCAGGGTCAAGACTGATTTGCATATGGCTGGGTTCAAACTGGAATGGCATGGGGAGCAAAAAAAATTGATTTAGGCCCAGATCTCTGTACTGGGGTGAATGTATGACATTGTTCTGCATTCTGTCCATCTATTGTTCTTTTGGCATTTGTCACCCCGAATGGGACGGGTATGCCCAGACGTGGGTCCTGTGCTCTACATGCCACTGGAGTCAAGCTATCCTGGCTGATGATGGGTGAAACCCCGAAACCGGTCCTAGGATGTTTGTTTCCAGTCCAGGGAGGACCTGGCCTGGTGGTTCAGGCTGGACTGTTCCCATTGGGTGCAGGGTCAAGACTGATTTGCATATGGCTGGGATCAAACTGGAATGGCATGGGGAGCAAAAAAAATGGATTTAGGCCCAGATCTCTGTACTGGGGTGAATTTATGACATTGTTCTGCATTCTGTCCATCTATTGTTCTTTTGGTATTTGTCACCCCGAGTGGGACGGGTATACCCAGATGTGGGTCCTGTGCTCTCCATGCCACTGGAGTCAAGCTATCCTGGCTGATGAGGGTAAAACCCGAAACCGGTCCTAGGAGCTTGTTTCCAGTCCAGGGAGGATCTGGCCTGGTGGTTCAGGCTGGACTGTTCCCATTGTGTGCAGGGTCAAGACTGGTTTGCATATGGCTGGGTTCAAACTGGAATGGCATGGGGAGCAAAAAAATGGATTTAGGCCCAGATCTCTGTATTGGAGCGAATTTATGACATTGTTCTGCATTCTGTCCATCTATTGTTCTTTTGGCATTTGGCACCCTGAGTGGGACAGGTATGCCCAGACGTGGGTCCCGTGCTCTCCATGCCACTGGAGTCAAGCTATCCTGGCTGATGAGGGGTGAAACCCCGAAACCGGTCCTAGGATGCTTGTTTCTAGTCCAGGGAGGACCTAGCCTGGCAGTTCGGGCTGGACTGTTCCCATTGGATGCAGGGTCAAGACTGATTTGCATATGGCTAGGTTCAAACTGGAATGACATGGGGAGAAAAAAAAGATTGATTTAGGCCCACGTCTCTGTACTGGGGTGAATGTATAACATTGTTCTGCATTCTCTCCATCTATTGTTCTTTTGGCATTTGTCACCCCGAGTGGGACGGGTATGCCCAGACATGGGTCCTGTGCTCTCCATGCCACTGGAGTCAAGCTATCCTGGCTGATGAGGGTAAAACCCCAAATCCGGTCCTAGGATGCTTGTTTCCAGTCCAGGGAGGATCTGGCCTGGCAGTTCGGGCTGGTCTGTTCCCAATGGGCGCAGGGTCAAGACTGATTTGCATATGGCTGGGTTCAAACTGGAATGGCATGGGGAGCAAAAAAATGGATTTAGGCCCAGATCTCTGTACTGGGGGGAATGTATGACATTGTTCTGAATTCTCTCCATCTATTGTTCTTTTGGTATTTGTTACCCTGAGTGTGTTGGGTATGCCCAGACGTGGTTCCCGTGCTCTCCATGCCACTGGAGTCAAGCTATCCTGGCTCATGAGGGGTGAAACCCCGAAACCGGTCCTAGGATGCTTGTTTCCATTCCAGGGAGGACCTAGCCTGGCAGTTCGGGCTGGACTGTTCACATTGGGCGCAGGGTCAAGACTGATTGAATATGGCTGGGTTCAAACTGGAATGACCTGGGGAGAAAAAAAAAGATGGATATAGGCCCAAGTCTCTGTACTGGGGTGAATGTATGAAATTGTTCTGCATTCTGTCCATCTATTGTTCTTTTGGCATTTGTCACCACGAGTGGGACGGGTATGCCCAGACGTGGGTCCTGTGCTCTCCATGCCACTGGAGTCAAGCTATCCTGGCTGATGAGGGGTGAAACCCCGAAACCGGTCCTAGGATGTTTGTTTCCAGTCCAGAGTGGACCTGGCCTGGCAGTTCAGGCTGGACTGTTCCCATTGGGCGCAGGGTCAAGACTGATTTGCAGATGGCTGGGTTCAAACTGGAATGGCATGGGGAGCAAAAAAACGATGGATTTAGGCCCAGATCTCTGTACTGGGGTGAATTTATTGGGGAAAAGAAAACCAGGGTTTGATAAATTTCACATGCAGCAGACACAATCACTCTAGACCAATCAATAACAACATTTATTTATCTAAACAAAAAGGTACCATGTGACCAAGTGTAAATTAAACTTAATTTCTTTATTGTGCTTTCGTTTATCTCTTCTTTCTTTTTTTGGATTTTGTAATTTTATATAAAGTTAAAAAAAATCATCTGTTATTTTCCAATTATAATTTTCTGTCAATAATCTCTAGACAATTCAAATATTTCTAGCATCATATTGTCATATTTTCATACAAATTTTTGATATATACATAAGTCAACATATTGTTTGACTAGACATTTAGGGCAATTCAAATCCTTAATAAAAAGACATAAAGCATAGAGTCTGGCGGTTCTTTGACACACAAACCCAGTGATGAGTGAATGGAAATATTCTCAAACAAGAACCTGAAGCAATAAATCCACACCATGAACAGGTTAAAAAGGGTTACCTGTTTATACTCAAAAGATTGATACAGTAAACTACCCCTCGCAGACAGGCTGCAAGATAATGATTGGAAAACAAACGGGGCCCCTGAAAATAGGATAAATATACCCGACCAGGGAATAACAATTGGGGAAAAGAAAACCAGGGTTTGATAAATTTCACATGCAGCAGACACAATCACTCTAGTCCAATCAATAACAAAATGTATTTATCTAAGCAAAAAGGTACCATGTGACCAAGTGTAAATTAAACTTAATTTCTTTATTGTGCTTTCGTTTATCTCTTCTTTCTTTTTTTGGATTTTGTAATTTTATATAAAGTTAAAAAAAATCATCTGTTATTTTCCAATTATAATTTTCTGTCAATAATCTCTAGACAATTCAAATATTTCTAGCATAATGTTGTCATATTTTCATACAAATTTTTGATATATACATAAGTCAACATATAGTTTGACTAGACATTTAGGGCAATTCAAATCCTTAATAAAAAGACATAAAGCATAGAGACTGGCGGTTCTTTGACACACAAACCCAGTGATGAGTGAATGGAAATATTCTCAAACAAGAACCTGAAGCAATAAATCCACACCATGAACAGGTTAAAAAGGGTTACCTGTTTATTCTCAAAAGATTGATACAGCATGCTGGGGTCAAACTGGCAGGGCATGGGGAGCAAAAAAATGATGGATTTAGGCCCAGATCTCTGTACTGGGGTGAATGTATGACATTGTTCTGCATTCTCTCCATCTATTGTTCTTTTGGTATTTGTCACCCCGAGTGGGTCGGGTATGCCCAGATGTAGGTCCCGTGCTCTCCATGCCACTGGAGTCAAGCTATCCTGGCTGATGAGGGGTGAAAACCCGAAACCGGTCCTAGGATGCTTGTTTCCAGTCCAGGGAGGACTTAGCCTGGCAGTTCGGGCTGGACTGTTCACATTGGGCGCAGGGTCACGACTGATTTGCATATGGCTGGGTTCAAACTGGAATGACATGGGGAGAAAAAAAAAGATGGATATAGGCCCAGATCTCTGTACTGGGGTGACTTTATGACATTGTTCTGCATTCTGTCCATCAACTGTTGTTTTTGCATTTGTCACCCCTAGTGGGACGGGTATGCCCTGACGTGGGTCCCGTGCTCTCCATGCCACTGGAATCAAGCTATCCTGGCTGAAGAGGGGTGAAACCCCGAAACCGGTCCTAGGAGCTTGTTTCCAGTCCAGGGAGGATCTGGCCTGGTGGTTCAGGCTGGACTGTTCCCATTGGATGCAGGGTCAAGACTGATTTGCATATGGCTGGGTTCAAACTGGAATGACATGGGGAGAAAAAAAAGATGGATTTAGGCCCAGATCTCTGTACTGGGGTGAATGTATGACATTGTTCTGCATTCTCTCCATCTATTGTTCTTTTGGCATTTGTTACCCCGAGTGGGACGGGTATGCCCAGACGTGGGTCCTGTGCTCTCCATGCCACTGGAGTCAAGCTATCCTGGCTGATGAGAGGTGAAACCCCCAAACCGGTCCTAGGATGTTTGTTTCCAGTCCAGAGTGGACCTGGCCTGGCAGTTCAGGCTGGACTGTTCCCATTGGGCGCAGGGTCAAGACTGATTTGCAGATGGCTGGGTTCAAACTGGAATGGCATGGGGAGCAAAAAAAATGGATTTAGGCCCAGATCTCTGTACTGGGGTGAATTTATGACATTGTTCTGCATTCTGTCCATCTATTGATCTTTTGACATTTGTCACCCCGAGTGGGACAGGTATACCCAGACGTTGGTCCCGTGCTCTCCATGCCACTGGAGTCAAGCTATCCTGGCTGATGAGGGGTAAAACCCCGAAACCGGTCCTAGGAGCTTGTTTCCAGTACAGGGAGGATCTGGCCTTGTGGTTCAGGCTGGACTGTTCCCATTGGATGCAGGGTCAAGACTGATTTGCATATGGCTGGGTTCAAACTGGAATGACATGGGGAGAAAAAAAAGATGGATTTAGGCCCAAGTCTCTGTACTGGGGTGAATGTATGACATTGTTCTGCATACTGTCCATCTATTCTTCATTTGTCACCCCGAGTGGGATGGGTATGCCCAGACGTGGGTCCTGTGCTCTCCATGCCACTGGAGTCAAGCTATCCTGGCTGATGAGGGGTAAAACCCCGAAACCGGTCCTAGGATGCTTGTTTCCAGTCCAGGGATGATCTGGCCTGGGAGTTCGGGCTGGTCTGTTCGCATTGGGCGCAGGGTCAAGACTGATTTCCATATGGCTGGGTTCAAACTGGAATGGCATGGGGAGCACAAAACGATGCATTTAGGCCCAGATCTCTGTACGGGGTGAATGTATAACATTGTTCTGCATTCTGTCCATCTATTGTTCTTTGGCATTTGTCACCCCGAGTGGGTATGGGTATGCCCAGACATGAGTTCCATAATCTCCATGCCACTGGAGTCAAGCTATCCTGGCTGATGAGGGGTGAAACCCCAAAACTGGTCACAGGATGCTTGTTTCCAGTCCAGGGAGGACCTGGCCTGGCAGTTCGGGCTGGACTGTTCCCATTGTATGCAAGGTCAAGACTGATTAGCATATGGCTGGGTTCAAACTGGAAGGGCATGGGGAGCAAAAAAACAATGGATTTGGGCCCAGATCTCTGTACTGGGGTGAATTTATGACATTGTTCTGCATTCCGTCCATCTATTATTCTTTGGCATTTGTCACCCCGAGTGGGTATGGGTATGCCCAGACATGGGTTCCATAGTCTCCATGCCACTGGAGTCAAGCTATCCTGGCTGATGAGGGGTGAAACCCCGAAACCGGTCCTAGGATGTTTGTTTCCAGTCCAGAGTAGACCTGGCCTGGCAGTTCAGGCTGGACTGTTCCCATTGGGCGCAGGGTCAAGACTGATTTGCAGATGGCTGGGTTCAAACTGGAATGGCATGGGGAGAAAAAAAACGATGGATTTAGGCCCAGATCTCTGTACTGGGGTGAATTTATTGGGGAAAAGAAAACCAGGGTTTGATAAATTTCACATGCAGCAGACACAATCACTCTAGTCCAATCAATAACATTTATTTTTCTAAACAAAAAGGTACCATGTGACCAAGTGTAAATTAAACTTAATTTCTTTATTGTGCTTTCGTTTATCTCTTCTTTCTTTTTTTTGTATTTTGTAATTTTATATAAAGTTTAAAAAAATCATCTGTTATTTTCCAATTATAATTTTCTGTCAATAATCTCTAGACAATTCAAATATTTCTAGCATCATGTTGTCATATTTTCATACAAATTTTTGATATATACATAAGTCAACATATTGTTTGACTAGACATTTAGGGCAATTCAAATCCTTAATAAAAAGACATAAAGCATAGAGACTGGCGGTTCTTTGACACACAAACCCAGTGATGAGTGAATGGAAATATTCTCAAACAAGAACCTGAAGCAATAAATCCACACCATGAACAGGTTAAAAAGGGTTACCTGTTTATACTCAAAAGATTGATACAGTATGCTGGGGTCAAACTGGAAGGGCATGGGGAGCAAAAAAATTATGGATTTAGGCCCAGATCTCTGTACTGGGGTGAATGTATGACATTGTTCTGCATTCTCTCCATCTATTGTTCTTTTGGTATTTGTCACCCCGAGTGGGTCGGGTATGCCCAGATGTAGGTCCCGTGCTCTCCATGCCACTGGAGTCAAGCTATCCTGGCTGATGAGGGGTGAAAACCCGAAACCGGTCCTAGGATGCTTGTTTCCAGTCCAGGGAGGACTTAGCCTGGCAGTTCGGGCTGGACTGTTCACATTGGGCGCAGGGTCAAGACTGATTTGCATATGGCTGGGTTCAAACTGGAAGGACATGGGGAGAGAAAAAAAGATGGATTTAGGCCCAAGTCTCTGTACTGGGGTGAATGTATGACATTGTTCTGCATTCTGTCCATCTATTGTTCTTTTGACATTTGTCACCACGAGTGGGACGGGTATACCCAGACGTGGGTCCTGTGTTCTCCATGCCACTGGAGTCAAGCTATCCTGGCTGATGAGGGGTGAAACCCCGAAACCGGTCCTAGGAGCTTGTTTCCAGTCCAGGGAGGATCTGGCCTGGTGGTTCAGGCTGGACTGTTCCCATTGGGCGCAGGGTCAAGACTGATTTGCAGATGGCTGGGTTCAAACTGGAATGGCATGGGGAGCAAAAAACGATGGATTTAGGCCCAGATCTCTGTACTGGGGTGAATTTATGACATTGTTCTGCATTCTGTCCATCTATTGTTCTTTTGGCATTTGTCACCCCGAGTGGGACGGGTATACCCAGATGTGGGTCCTGTGCTCTCCATGCCACTGGAGTCAAGCTATCCTGGCTGATGAGGGGTAAAACCCCGAAACCGGTCCTAGGAGCTTGTTTCCAGTCCAGGGAGGATCTGGCCTGGTGGTTCAGGCTGGACTGTTCCCATTGGGTGCAGGGTCAAGACTGATATGCATATGGCTGGGTTCAAACTGGAATGGCATGGGGAGCAAAAAAATGAATTTAGGCCCAGATCTCTGTACTGGGGCGAATGTATGACATTGTTCTGCATTCTCTCCATCTATTGTTCTTTTGGTATTTGGCACCATGAGTGGGACGGGTATGCCCAGACTTGGGTCCCGTGCTCTCCATGCCACTGGAGTCAAGCTATCCTGGCTGATGAGGGGTGAAACCCCGAAACCGGTACTAGGATGCTTGTTTCTAGTCCAGGGAGGACCCAGCCAGGCAGTTCGGGCTGGACTGTTCCCATTGGATGCAGGGTCAATACTGATTTGCATATGGCTAGGTTCAAACTGGAATGACATGGGGAGAAAAAAAAAGATTGATTTAGGCCCACGTCTCTGTACTGGGGTAAATGTATAACATTGTTCTGCATTCTCTCCATCTATTGTTCTTTTGGCATTTGTCACCCCGAGTGGGACGGGTATGCCCAGACATGGGCCCTGTGCTCTCCATGCCACTGGAGTCAAGCTCTCCTGGCTGATGAGGGGTAAAACCCCAAAACCGGTCCTAGGATGCTTGTTTCCAGTCCAGGGAGGATCTAGCCTGGCAGTTCGGGCTGGTCTGTTCCCATTGGGCGCAGGGTCAAGACTGATTTGCATATGGCTGGGTTCAAACTGGAATGGCATGGGGAGCAAAAAAAAAGGATTTAGGCACAGATCTCTGTACTGGGGGGAATGTATGACATTGTTCTGAATTTTCTCCATCTATTGTTCTTTTGGTATTTGTTACCCTGAGTGGGTCGGGTATGCCCAGACGTGGTTCCTGTGCTCTCCATGCCACTGGAGTCAAGCTATCCTGGCTGATGAGGGGTGAAACCCCAAAACTGGTCACAGGATGCTTGTTTCCAGTCCAGGGAGGACCTGGCCTGGCAGTTCGGGCTGGACTGTTCCCATTGGATGCAGGGTCAAGACTGATTAGCATATGGCTGGGTTCAAACTGGAATGGCATGGGGAGCAAAAAAACAATGGATTTGGGCCCAGATCTCTGTACTGGGGTGAATTTATGACACTGTTCTGCATTCTGTCAATCTATTGTTCTTTTGGCATTTGTCACCCCGAGTGGGACGGGTATACCCAGACGTGCGTCCTGTGCTCTCCATGCCACTGGAGTCAAGCTATCTTGGCTGATGAGGGGTAAACCCCTGAAACCGGTCCTAGGAGCTTGTTTCCAGTCCAGGGAGGATCTGGCCCAGTGGTTCAGGCTGGACTGTTCCCATTGGGTGCAGGGTCAAGACTGATTTGCGCTTGACTGGGTTCAAACTGGAATGGCATGGGGAGCAAAAAAAATGGATTTAGGCCCAGATCTCTGTACTAGGGAGAATGTATGACATTGTTCTGCATTCTGTCCATCTATTGTTCTTTTGGCATTTGTCACCCCGAGTGGGACGGGTATTCCCAGACGTGGGTCCTGTGCTCTCCATGCCACTGGAGTCAAGCTATCCTGGCTGATGAGGGGTGAAACCCCGAAACCGGTCCCAGGATGTTTGTTTCCAGTCCAGGGAGGACCTGGCCTGGTGGTTCAGGCTGGACTGTTCCCATTGGGTGCAGGGTCAAGACTGATTTGCATATGGCTGGGTTCAAACTGGAATGGCATGGGGAGCAAAAAAAATGGATTTAGGCCCAGATCTCTGTACTGGGGTGAATGTATGACATTGTTCTGCATTCTGTCCATCTATTGTTCTTTTGGCATTTGTCACCCCGAGTGGGACGGGTATGCCCAGACGTGGGTCCTGTGCTCTACATGCCACTGGAGTCAAGCTAACCTGGCTGATGATGGGTGAAACCCCGAAACCGGTCCTAGGATGTTTGTTTCCAGTCCAGGGAGGACCTGGCCTGGTGGTTCAGGCTGGACTGTTCCCATTGGGTGCAGGGTCAAGACTGATTTGCATATGGCTGGGTTCAAACTGGAATGGCATGGGGAGCAAAAAAAATGGATTTAGGCCCAGATCTCTCTACTGGGGTGAATGTATGACATTGTTCTGCATTCTGTCCATCTATTGTTCTTTGGCATTTGTCACCCCGAGTGGGATGGGTATGCCCAGACATGGGTTCCATGCTCTCCATGCCACTGGAGTCAAGCTATCCTGCCTGATGAGGGGTGAAACCCCCAAACCAGTCGCAGGATGCTTGTTTCCAGTCCAGGGAGGACCTGGCCTGGGAGTTCGGGCTGGACTGTTCCCATTGGATGCAGGGTCAAGACTGATTTCCATATGGCTGGTTTCAAACTGGAATGGCATGGGGAGCAAAAAAACGATGGATTTAGGCCCAGATCTCTGTACTGGGGTGAATTTATGACATTGTTCTGCATTCTGTCCATCTATTGTTCTTTTGGCATTTTTTACCCCGAGTGGGACGGGTATACCCAGACGTGGGTCCTGTGCTCTCCATGCCACTGGAGTCAAGCTATCTTGGCTGATGAGGGGTAAAACCCTGAAACCGGTCCTAGGAGCTTGTTTCCAGTCCAGGGAGGATCTGGCCTAGTGGTTCAGGCTGGACTGTTCCCATGGGGTGCAGGGTCAAGACTGATTTGCGCTTGACTGGGTTCAAACTGGAATGGCATGGGGAGCAAAAAAAATGGATTTAGGCCCAGATCTTTGTACTGGGGTGAATGTATGACATTGTTCTGCATTCTGTCCATCTATTGTTCTTTTGGCATTTGTCACCCCGAGTGGGACGGGTATTCCCAGACGTGGGTCCTGTGCTCTCCATGCCACTGGAGTCAAGCTATCCTTGCTGATGATGGGTGAAACCCCGAAACCGGTCCTAGGATGTTTGTTTCCAGTCCAGGGAGGACCTGGCCTGGTGGTTCAGGCTGGACTGTTCCCATTGGGTGCAGGGTCAAGACTGATTTGCATATGGCTGGGTTCAAACTGGAATGGCATGGGGAGCAAAAAAAATGGATTTAGGCCCAGATCTCTGTACTGGGGTGAATGTATGACATTGTTCTGCATTCTGTCCATCTATTGTTCTTTTGGCATTTGTCACCCCGAGTGGGACGGGTATGCCCAGACGTGGGTCTTGTGCTCTACATGCCACTGGAGTCAAGCTATCCTGGCTGATGATGGGTGAAACCCCGAAACCGGTCCTAGGATGTTTGTTTCCAGTCCAGGGAGGACCTGGCCTGGGAGTTCGGGCTGGACTGTTCCCATTGGATGCAGGGTCAAGACTGATTTGCATATGGCTGGGTTCAAACTGGAAAGGCATGGGGAGCAAAAAAAATGGATTTAGGCCCAGATCTCTGTACTGGGGTGAATGTATGACATTGTTTTGCATTCTGTCCATCTATTGTTCTTTTGGCATTTGTCACCCCGAGTGGGATGGGTATTCCCAGACGTGGGTCCTGTGCTCTCCATGCCACTGGAGTCAAGCTATCCTGGCTGATGAGAGATGAAACCCCGAAACCGGTCCCAGGATGTTTGTTTCCAGTCCAGAGAGGACCTGGCCTGGCAGTTCAGGCTGGACTGTTCCCATTGGGCGCAGGGTCAAGACTGATTTGCAGATGGCTGGGTTCAAACTGGAATGGCATGGGGAGCAAAAAAACGATGGATTTAGGCCCAGATCTCTGTACTGGGGTGAATTTATGACATTGTTCTGCATTCTGTCCATCTATTGTTCTTTTGGCATTTGTCACCCCGAGTGGGAAGGGTATACCCAGACGTGGGTCCTGTGCTCTCCATGCCACTGGAGTCAAGCTATCCTGGCTGATGATGGGTGAAACCCCGAAACCGGTCCTAGGATGTTTGTTTCCAGTCCAGGGAGGACGTGGCCTGGTGGTTCAGGCTGGACTGTTCCCATTGGGTGCAGGGTCAAGACTGATTTGCATATGGCTGGGTTCAAACTGGAATGGCATGGGGAGCAAAAAAAATGGATTTAGGCCCAGATCTCTGTACTGGGGTGAATGCATGACATTGTTCTGCATTCTGTCCATCTATTGTTCTTTTGGCATTTGTCACCCCGAGTGGGACGGGTATGCCCAGACGTGGGTCCTGTGCTCTACATGCCACTGGAGTCAAGCTATCCTGGCTGATGATGGGTGAAACCCCGAAACCGGTCCTAGGATATTTGTTTCCAGTCCAGGGAGGACCTGGCCTGGGGGTTCGGGCTGGACTGTTCCCATTGGATGCAGGGTCAAGACTGATTTGCATATGGCTGGTTTCAAACTGGAATGGCATGGGGTGCAAAAAAATGATGGATTTAGGCCCAGATCTCTGTACTGGGGTGAATTTATGACATTGTTCTGCATTCTGTCCATCTATTGTTCTTTTGGCATTTGTTACCCCGAGTGGGACGGGTATACCCAGACGTGGGTCCTGTGCTCTCCATGCCACTGGAGTCAAGCTATCCTGGCTGATGAGGGGTAAAACCCCGAAACCGGTCCTAGGAGCTTGTTTCCAGTCCAGGGAGGATCTGGCCTGGTGGTTCAGGCTGGACTGTTCCCTTTGGGTGCAGGGTCAAGACTGATTTCCATATGGCTGGGTTCAAACTGGAATGGCATGGGGAGCAAAAAAAATGGATTTAGGCCCAGATCTCTGTACTGGGGTGAATGTATGATATTGTTCTGCATTCTGTCCATCTATTGTTCTTTTGGCATGTGTCACCCCGAGTGGGACGGGTATGCCCAGACGTGGGTCCTGCGCTCTCCATGCCACTGGAATCAAGCTATCCTGGCTGATGAGGGGCAAAACCCCGAAACCGGTCCTAAGATGCTTGTTTCCAGGCCAGGGAGGATCTGGCCTGGGAGTTCGGGCTGGTCTGTTCCCATTGGGCGCAGGGTCAAGACTGATTTGCATATGGCTGGGTTCAAACTGGAATGGCATGGGGAGCACAAAACGATGCATTTAGGCCCAGATCTCTGTACTGGGGTGAATGTATGACATTGTTCTGCATTCTGTCCATCTATTGTTGTTTGGCATTTGTCACCCCGAGTGGGATGGGTATGCTCAGACATGGGTTCCATGCTCTCCATGCCACTGGAGTCAAGCTATCCTGGCTGATGAGGGGTTAAACCCCGAAACCGGTCCTAGGATGCTTGTTTCCAGTCCAGGGAGGACCTGGCCTGGCGGTTCAGGCTGGACTGTTCCCATTGGGTGCAGGGAGAAGACTGATTTGCATATGGCTGGGTTGAAACTGGAGTGGCATGGGGAGCACAAAACGATGGATTTAGGCCCAGATCGGGTGAATGTATGACATTGTTCTGCATTCTCTCCATCTATTCTTCTTTTGGTATTTGTCACCCCAATTGGGACGGGTATACCCAGACTTGGGTCCCGTGCTCTCCATGCCACTGGAGTCAAGCTATCCTGCCCGATGAGGGGTGAAACCCCGAAACCGGTCCTAGAATGCTTGTTTCCAGTCCAGGGAGGGCCTAGCCTGGCAGTTCGGGCTGGGACTGTTCACATTGGGCGCAGGGTCAAGACTGATTTGCATATGGCTGGTTTCAAGTTGGAATGGCATGGGGAGCACAAAACGATGGATTTAGGCCCAGATCTCTGTACTGGGGTGAATGTATGACATTGTTCTGCATTCTGTCCATCTATTGTTCTTTTGGCATTTGTCACCCCGAGTGGGATGGGTATGCCCAGACAGGGGTCCCATGCTCTCCATGCCACTGGAGTCAAGCTATCCTGGCCAATGAGGGGTGAAACCCCGAAACCTGTCCTAGTATGCTTGTTTCCAGTCCAGGGAGGACCTGGCCTGGCAGTTCGGGCTGGTCTGTTCCCCCATTGGGAGCAGGGTCAAGACTGATTTGCCAGGGGAAAGTTTCCGATCCTGCCCAAGGGGTGTAGAGTGACAGAGGCAGAGGATGGTTTCAAATACTTAGGCATCTACATCACCAGAGAGCCTAGGTTGTATTATGATCACATCCTCCGGACACCACTGCGGTGACTTCGGAGTGTTGTGGAGCACTGAAAGACTCTCCTGCTGTCCCTACTGGGTAGGGCAGCGCTTTTTAAAATGATGTCCCTGCCCCTCTTTCTGTACATTCTACATAAATCGCCAAATCCGGTCCCAGCGACCTACTTTGCGGCAATAGAGGGCGAACAAACAGCCCTCCTCTGGGTTGGAGGAATGCCATGAATATCATTCCCTAAACTGGTGCGAGGATGGTATGATGAAGGAATTAGGCTCCCAGACACTAAAAGATACTACTGGGCCGCGCAATTGGCAGCTATGAGCCAGGGCATATACCGGCCACATAACGACCCGGGATATCAAATGGACAGATGGCTTCTACCGGGAGGATCCTATGCCGGGGCTCTCTACTCCAGACCTGCTCAGGTGAGACTAGCAGGGCCTACATCACACTCTGTCCGGACTTGGCATACAACCCACAAAAGTCTAGGCTGGGAAAAGAAAATCACGCAATCTACCCCCTGTGGGACTCCTACTTATTGGGAACCCTTCGAAACACTAAAGGCTTTGATAGATGGGATCTAATTGGGCTCTTTAAGGTGGACGGCATGTGGAGAGAGGGTAAAGTGGTAGAATTCTCCGTGCTGCAGCAAGAGTATGACCTAGCAGACTCGGAAATATTCAGATATTACCAATTCAGACATGCCCTGTATTCATGCCTCCCGGTGGGAGAGACGCTACCTGAGGCAACGCAGCTAGAGGACAGGCTCCTTGACGGATACATGCCCAGCAAGTCAATATCCCTCACCTACCGAAAGCTAATCAATCACGCATCCGATCCCCTTATAAAGCTTCGGGAGAAATGGACAGATGACCTGTTAGAACTAGACGATGAAGACTGGACGGAGGCGCTCGCCTCTCCCAGGGAAGTCACAATCTCATTGCAGCTTAAACTACTGCAACTAAAAAATTCTGCACAGAACATATTATTCAAGAACGGCCTTGGCCCGGATGGGATACGGGGAGGACTCAAGTTGTAGACGACACTGTGGGAAGGAAGGCACTTATATGCATATTCTGTGGGAATGCACCAACATTCGTAAGTACTGGACGGATGTGCTAAAATGTATGACGGAGGTGCTAGGTCAAGACCTGAACCCAGAGGCTAGACGGTGTCTGCTTAATGTGTGGGGGCCGACGGACTTGAGTAGCAAAGAGAAACTATGGGTAACCCTGGGGCACATGATAGCTAAGCGTAACATCGCTAGAATGTGGGGGTGAGGGAGACCCCGAGCTTAAATTCCTGGAAACAAGACATGGACTGGTGCATGTTTCGAGAAAAAACTGGGTATGTTTCCAGAGGATGTCCAAAAAAATGGTCTCAAATATGGTCTAAATGGAATGTATATCCTGGGAACATCTGTACTCCCCCCTTCTCCCTACCCCTCTCCTCCTTAATGAACCTATGCATGCTGAACACTGCGAAATCTAAATGTATATGAATGTAACCAATGCATGTGCCAACCAAAATCTGCTTGTGATAACGTTACATGATCCAAAACCCAACGGCGTTGTAAATATGTTTTATTTACTGTCTTCAATAAAAAGATTTTTTTTAAAAAGACTGATTTGCATATGGCTGGGTTCAAACTAGAATGGCATGGGAGCACAAAATGATGGATTTAGGCCCAGATTTCTGTACTGGGGTGAATGATGGACATTGTTCTGCATTCTCTCCATCTATTGTTCTTTTGGCATTTGTCACCCCGAGTGGGACGGGTATGCCCAGATGTGGGTCCCGTTCTCTCCATGCCACTGGAGTCAAGCTATCCTGGCTGATGAGGGGTGAAACTCCGAAACCGGCCCTAGGATGCTTGTTTCCAGTCCAGGGAGGACCTAGCCTGGCAGTTCGGGCTGGACTGTTCCCATTGGACGCAGGGTCAAGACTGATTTGCATATGGCTGGGTTAAAACTGGAACGGCATGGGGAGCAAAAAAACGATGGATTTCGGCCCAGATCTCTGTACTGGGGTGAATGTATGACATTGTTCTGCATTCTGTCCATCTATTATTCTTTTGGCATTTGTCACCCTGAGTGGGACGGGTATGCCCAGACGTGAGTCCCGTGTTATCCATGCCGACTAGAGTCAAGGTATCCTGGTTGATGAGGGGTGAAACTCCGATACCGGTCCTAGGATGCTTGTTTCCAGTCTAGGGAGGACCTGGCCTGGCAGTTCGGGCTGGACTGTTCCCATTGGGCGCAGGGTCAACACTGATTTGCATATGGCTAAGTTAAAACTAGACTGGCATGGGGAGAAAAAAAACAATGGATTTAGGCCCAGATCTCTGTACTGGGGTGAATGTACGACATTGTTCTGCATTCTATATCCATCTATTGTTCTTTTGGCATTTGTCACCCTGAGTGGGTCGGGTATGCCCATAGTGGGGCCGGTGCTCTCCATGCCACTGGAGTCAAGCTATTCTGGCTGAAGAGGGGTGAAAAAAAAAACAATGGATTTAGGCCCTGATCTCTATACTGGGGTGAATGTATGACATTGTTCTGCATTCTGTCCATCTATTGTTCTTTCGGCATTTGTCACCCCGAGTGCGACGGGTATGCCTAGACGTGGGTCCCGTGCTCTCCATGCCACCGGAGTCAAGCTATCCTGGCTGATATGTGGTGAAACCCCGAAACCGGTCCTAAGATGCTTGTTTCCAGTCCAGGGAGGACCTGGCCTGGCAGTTCAGGCTGGACTGTTCCCATTGGGTGCAGGGTCAAGACTGATTTGCATATGGCTGGATTCAAACTGGAATGGCATGGGGAGCAAAAAAAAGATGGATTTAGGCCCAGATCTCTGTACTAGGGTGAATGTATGACATTGTTCTGCATTCTGTCCATCTATTGTTCTTTTGGCATTTGTCACCCCGAGTGGGACGGGTATGCCCAGACATGGGTCCCGTGCTCTCTATGCCACTGGAGTCAAGCTATCTTGGCTGATGAGGGGTGAAACCCGGAAACCGGTCCTAGGATGCTTGTTTCCAGTCCAGGGAGGTCCTGGCCTGGCAGTTCAGGCTGGGCTGTTCCCATTGGGCGCAGCATCAAGACTGATTTGCATATGGTTGGGTTCAGACTGGAATGGCATGGGGAGCAAAAAAACGATGGATTTAGGCCCAGATCTCTGTACTGGGGTGAATGTATGACATTGTTCTGCATTCTGTTCATCAATTGTTCTTTTTGCAATTGTCACCCCGAGTGGGATGGGTATGCCTAGACGTGGTTCCCGTGCTCTCCATGCCACTTGAAGTCAAGCTATCCTGGCTGATGAGGGGTGAAACCCAGAAACCGGTCCTAGGATGCTTGTTTCCAGTCCAGGGAGGACCTGCCCCGGCAGTTCAGGCTGGACTGTTCCCATTGGGCACAGGGTCAAGACTGATTTGCATATGGCTGGGTTCAAACTGGAATGGCTTGGGGAGCAAAAAAACGATGGATTTAGGCCCAGATCTCTGTACTGGGGTGAATGTATGACATTGTTCTGCATTCTGTCCATCTATTGTTCTTTCGGCATTTGTCACCCCGAGTGCGACGGGTATGCCTAGACATGGGTCCCGTGCTCTCCATGCCACCGGAGTCAAGCTATCCTGGCTGATATGTGGTGAAACCCCGAAACTGGTCCTAAGATGCTTGTTTCCAGTCCAGGGAGGACCTGGCCTGGCAGTTCAGGCTGGACTGTTCCCATTGGGTGCAGGGTCAAGACTGATTTGCATATGGCTGGATTCAAACTGGAATGGCATGGGGAGCAAAAAAACGATGGATTTAGGCCCAGATCTCTGTACTGGGGTGAATGTATGACATTGTTCTGCATTCTGTCCATCTATTGTTCTTTTGGCATTTGTCACCCCGAGTGGGTCGGGTATGCCCAGATGTGGGTCCCGTTCTCTCCATGCCACTGGAGTCAAGCTATCCTGGCTGATGAGGGGTGAAACTCCGAAACCGGTCCTAGGATGCTTGTTTCCAGTCCAGGGAGGACCTAGCATGGCAGTTCGGGCTGGACTGTTCCCATTGGACGCAGGGTCAAGACTGATTTGCATATGGCTGGGTTAAAACTGGAACGGCATGGGGAGCAAAAAACGATGGATTTAGGCCCAGATCTCTGTACTGGGGTGAATGTATGACATTGTTCTGCATTCTGTCCATCTATTATTCTTTTGGCATTTGTCACCCTGAGTGGGACGGGTATGCCCAGACGTGAGTCCTGTGTTATCCATGCCACTGGAGTCAAGGTATCCTGGCTGATGAGGGGTGAAACTCCGATACCGGTCCTAGGATGCTTGTTTCCAGTCTAGGGAGGACCTGGCCTGGCAGTTCGGGCTGGACTGTTCCCATTGGGCGCAGGGTCAACACTGATTTGCATATGGCTGGGTTAAAACTAGAATGGCATGGGGAGAAAAAAACAATGGATTTAGGCCCAGATCTCTGTACTGGGGTGAATGTACGACATTGTTCTGCATTCTATATCCATCTATTGTTCTTTTGGCATTTGTCACCCTGAGTGGGTCGGGTATGCCCATAGTGGGGCCGGTGCTCTCCATGCCACTGGAGTCAAGCTATTCTGGCTGAAGAGGGGTGAAAAAAAAAACAATGGATTTAGGCCCTGATCTCTATACTGGGGTGAATGTATGACATTGTTCTGCATTCTGTCCAGCTATTGTTCTTTCGGCATTTGTCAACCCGAGTGCGACGGGTATGCCTAGACGTGGGTCCCGTGCTCTCCATGCCACCGGAGTCAAGCTATCCTGGCTGATATGTGGTGAAACCCCGAAACCGGTCCTAAGATGCTTGTTTCCAGTCCAGGGAGGACCTGGCCTGGCAGTTCAGGCTGGACTGTTCCCATTGGGTGCAGGGTCAAGACTGATTTGCATATGGCTGGATTCAAACTGGAATGGCATGGGGAGCAAAAAAGATGGATTTAGGCCCAGATCTCTGTACTAGGGTGAATGTATGACATTGTTCTGCATTCTGTCCATCTATTGTTCTTTTGGCATTTGTCACCCCGAGTGGGACGGGTATGCCCAGACGTGGGTCCTGTGCTCTCTATGCCACTGGAGTCAAGCTATCTTGGCTGATGAGGGGTGAAACCCGGAAACCGGTCCTAGGATGCTTTTTTACAGTCCAGGGAGGACCTTGCCTGGCAGTTCAGGCTGGGCTGTTCCCATTGGGCGCAGCATCAAGACTGATTTGCATATGGCTGGGTTCAGACTGGAATGACATGGGGAGCAAAAAAACGATGGATTTAGGCCCAGATCTCTGTACTGGGGTGAATGTATGACATTGTTCTGCATTCTGTTCATCAATTGTTCTTTTTGCATTTGTCACCCCGAGTGGGACGGGTATGCCTAGACGTGGTTCCCGTGCTCTCCATGCCACTTGAAGTCAAGCTATCCTGGCTGATGAGGGGTGAAACCCAGAAACAGGTCCTAGGATGCTTGTTTCCAGTCCAGGGAGGACCTGCCCCGGCAGTTCAGGCTGGACTGTTCCCATTGGGCACAGGGTCAAGACTGATTTGCATATGGCTGGGTTCAAACTGGAATGGCATGGGGAGCAAAAAAACGATGGATTTAGGCCCAGATCTCTCTACTGGGGTGAATGTATGACATTGTTCTGCATTCTGTCCATCTATTGTTCTTTCGGCATTTGTCACCCCGAGTGCGACGGGTATGCCTAGACATGGGTCCCGTGCTCTCCATGCCACCGGAGTCAAGCTATCCTGGCTGATATGTGGTGAAACCCCGAAACTGGTCCTAAGATGCTTGTTTCCAGTCCAGGGAGGACCTGGCCTGGCAGTTCAGGCTGGACTGTTCCCATTGGGTGCAGGGTCAAGACTGATTTGCATATGGCTGGATTCAAACTGGAATGGCATGGGGAGCAAAAACGATGGATTTAGGCCCAGATCTCTGTACTGGGGTGAATGTATGACATTGTTCTGCATTCTGTCCATCTATTGTTCTTTTGGCATTTGTCACCCCGAGTGGGACGGGTATGCCCAGATGTGGGTCCCGTTCTCTCCATGCCACTGGAGTCAAGCTATCCTGGCTGATGAGGGGTGAAACTCCGAAACCGGTCCTAGGATGCTTGTTTCCAGTCCAGGGAGGACCTAGCATGGCAGTTCGGGCTGGACTGTTCCCATTGGACGCAGGGTCAAGACTGATTTGCATATGGCTGGGTTAAAACTGGAACGGCATGGGGAGCAAAAAACGATGGATTTAGGCCCAGATCTCTGTACTGGGGTGAATGTATGACATTGTTCTGCATTCTGTCCATCTATTATTCTTTTGGCATTTGTCACCCTGAGTGGGACGGGTATGCCCAGACGTGAGTCCTGTGTTATCCATGCCACTGGAGTCAAGGTATCCTGGCTGATGAGGGGTGAAACTCCGATACCGGTCCTAGGATGCTTGTTTCCAGTCTAGGGAGGACCTGGCCTGGCAGTTCGGGCTGGACTGTTCCCATTGGGCGCAGGGTCAACACTGATTTGCATATGGCTGGGTTAAAACTAGAATGGCATGGGGAGAAAAAAACAATGGATTTAGGCCCAGATCTCTGTACTGGGGTGAATGTACGACATTGTTCTGCATTCTATATCCATCTATTGTTCTTTTGGCATTTGTCACCCTGAGTGGGTCGGGTATGCCCATAGTGGGGCTGGTGCTCTCCATGCCACTGGAGTCAAGCTATTCTGGCTGAAGAGGGGTGAAAAAAAAAACAATGGATTTAGGCCCTGATCTCTATACTGGGGTGAATGTATGACATTGTTCTGCATTCTGTCCAGCTATTGTTCTTTCGGCATTTGTCAACCCGAGTGCGACAGGTATGCCTAGACGTGGGTCCCGTGCTCTCCATGCCACCGGAGTCAAGCTATCCTGGCTGATATGTGGTGAAACCCCGAAACCGGTCCTAAGATGCTTGTTTCCAGTCCAGGGAGGACCTGGCCTGGCAGTTCAGGCTGGACTGTTCCCATTGGGTGCAGGGTCAAGACTGATTTGCATATGGCTGGATTCAAACTGGAATGGCATGGGGAGCAAAAAAAAGATGGATTTAGGCCCAGATCTCTGTACTAGGGTGAATGTATGACATTGTTCTGCATTCTGTCCATCTATTGTTCTTTTGGCATTTGTCACCCCGAGTGGGACGGGTATGCCCAGACGTGGGTCCTGTGCTCTCTATGCCACTGGAGTCAAGCTATCTTGGCTGATGAGGGGTGAAACCCGGAAACCGGTCCTAGGATGCTTTTTTCCAGTCCAGGGAGGACCTGGCCTGGCAGTTCAGGCTGGGCTGTTCCCATTGGGCGCAGCATCAAGACTGATTTGCATATGGCTGGGTTCAGACTGGAATGACATGGGGAGCAAAAAAACGATGGATTTAGGCCCAGATCTCTGTACTGGGGTGAATGTATGACATTGTTCTTCATTCTGTCCATCTATTGTTCTTTCGGCATTTGTCACCCCGAGTGCGACGGGTATGCCTAGACGTGGGTCCCGTGCTCTCCATGCCACCGGAGTCAAGCTATCCTGGCTGATATGCGGTGAAACCCCGAAACTGGTCCTAAGATGCTTGTTTCCAGTCCAGGGAGGACCTGGCCCGGCAGTTCAGGCTGGACTGGTCCCATTGGGTGCAGGGTCAAGACTGATTTGCATATGGCTGGATTCAAACTGGAATGGCATGGGGAGCAAAAAAACGATGGATTTAGGCCCAGATCTCTGTACTGGGGTGAATGTATGACATTGTTCTGCATTCTGTCCATCTATTGTTCTTTTGGCATTTGTCACCCCGAGTGGGACGGGTATGCCCAGACGTGGGTCCCGTGCTCTCTATGCCACTGGAGTCAAGCTATCTTGGCTGATGAGGGGTGACACACCCGGAAACCGGTCCTAGGATGCTTGTTTCCAGTCCAGGGAGGACCTGGCCTGGCAGTTCAGGCTGGGCTGTTCCCATTGGGCGCAGCATTAAGACTGATTTGCATATGGCTGGGTTCAGACTGGAATGGCATGGGGAGCAAAACAACAATGGATTTAGGCCCAGATCTCTGTACTGGGGTGAATGTATGACATTGTTCTGCATTCTGTCCATCAATTGTTCTTTTTGCATTTGTCACCCCGAGTGGGACGGGTATGCCTAGACGTGGTTCCCATGCTCTCCATGCCACTTGAAGTCAAGCTATCCTGGCTGATGAGGGGTGAAACCCAGAAACCGGTCCTAGGATGCTTGTTTCCAGTCCAGGGAAGACCTGCCCCGGCAGTTCAGGCTGGACTGTTCCCATTGGGCACAGGGTCAAGACTGATTTGCATATGGCTGGGTTCTAACTGGAATGGCATGGGGAGCAAAAAAACGATGGATTTAGGCCCAGATCTCTGTACTGGGGTGAATGTATGACATTGTTCTGCATTCTGTACATCTATTGTTCTTTTGGCAAGCCCACTAGCAGCATTTGATTTACAGGCCCTGGGCACAAACAGTGCACTGTACTAGGGACTTACCAGTAAATCAAATATGCCAATCATGGAATCACCAATCCATAAACACGATTTACAGGGAGAGCATATGCACTTTAGCACTGATCAGCAGTGGTAAAGTGCCCAGAGTCATAAAACCAACAAAAACAGGTCAGAAACAGAAGGGCAAAGAGCTAAGATAAACCCGCTGAAAAAGCCAGGTCTAACAATGCTTTTCAGATATATTCAAATTAAAGAAGAGTTTCATTTTCTACAGTTCCATCTTTCCATGCCAATAAGGGAATGTGGTCTGCTGGGCCTACAGGTGGAGATCGGAGTCATTAAAGGTTGGGAAAAAGTGGGAATTTATCAATTTAGTGACTTTACACTGGCGGGACTATGAAGTCCTGCGATCAGTTGGTAACGAGCCATGCCACGATCCCTCCCGCACTTTTCTTTTCCTACCTTCAAATTTATAATTTTATGCAAAATATTTCACCATCAACTAATTCATTAGCATCTACAATCTGCCAAACATATTTTATTGGTGGCTTAATGGGTGTTGGGAACTGGTACCCCATGCTTCAGCAACAACTTTGTGTAACAGTAGTTCCAGCCGCCTTAACTCAGATTGAATCCACCACTGGGTGTAAGATTGATTTGCGTACTTGGAATGGGTACAATCAAATGGCTCATAAAACCATTAGAGGGGCAAATTTTAAAAGAATGGCTTTTTTTTTCTAAATGGATGCTTTGCCATACACCGTCTCGCATACACAAAATGTTTGCTCCTACTACTGGGGTGTTTTAGGTGTAGGCGTAATATAGGAAATTGGCTGCATGCATGCTTTACTTGCCCCTCTCTAGTCCATTTTTGGTAGAAGGTATTCCAGTGGATTCGTGCTAAACTTCAGTTGGCTATAACTCCAGATTCCTTTGGAGCCCTTTTTGGAATTACGACAGGACAAAACCTTTCTGTACAACAACAGCATTTTTATAGCATCTCTAGTGGCTAAATCTTTAATATTACAAAGTGGAAAACTGCAGAAGCTCCTTCTTATGATTCCTGGGTAAACAAAATGATACAGGTTAAATTGAAAGAAAAACTTTAATCACAAAGAGTGGGGATACTAAAGAAATATCAGGATATTTGGGATTGTGAGCCTAGCCAATGTTTAGATAATGTGAATGACATACGGCATTAAGACGACATAATACTATTGACTCTTACCAGGATCGGATATATGAATTTGGGGCAAAGGAGAATCAATGTGTATCTTAGATATGTAATATTTCGGCAATTTAATGCGAATGATGTACAATATTAAGAAGACATAATGCTATTGATATTTATTAGAATCATATATATGAATTTTAGGTAAAGGAGAATTATTGTTTATTTTTTGATATGTAATGTTGTTTTTTCTTTCTTCTCCTTATTTTGTTATCGACCTTTTCTACCTGATCAACTAAACAAAATAATACAAAATAAAAAAAAGACCAGAGTAGCAGTGAAAAAGTGCTGGTCCCGATTGTTGTGGAGGGAGTACCGGCAACTTTCACTCCCCTCTTCCGGGCTGGAGACCGGAGGGGGTGGAGTCCTTTTTCGTTACATATTCCCATGCCTGTTCTCCCGCGCAGCGGACGCGCGCAGCGGGCGCGCCGCAGGTGCACCGAAGGCGCGCCAGAGGCAAGCCCGTCTGCGCCCGTCCGCGCCCGGTCGGGACCAGGGGCCATAACCCCTGCTCGTTTTCCAGAAAAGATAACCTCCTATAGCTCCCAACTCCTTCATACACTCAGAGGTGAGCCCAAAGATATCTGCCTGCACTCTCTGATTATCAGTAACGGAGACTCCTACTGCCTTCATTGCGGCTATTCTCTTCAGCCCTTTATTAGAAAACCACACTTTTTATACAACCCCCTTCACTCAGGATGTTTCTTTTAAATTGCAGATCGCGGGGGCGTGGCCAAGATGGCGGCGAAGTAGGACGCAAGATTTAGAGCTCCTACCTGCCGCCCGCCGAAATAGCCTTACTGACCTCTCACGGGAGGCAAATACTGCCTAGGGACCAGGCCGGGGGCCGCTGAGACCGGGACGTCCCAGATCGACCGTTGCAGGCCCGCGGAATCCGCAGAACGCGGCAAGCCCGGGGGGGCCGCGTGTGAACTTAGCGGAGCTTCTCCTGGGCTCCGCTGGAGGACGGCCGCGACAAGGCGGTGGTTTGGTGTGGCCGACCATCGGGGCCAGCATCTGGCGGAACAGCCGTCCCTCCGGCGATCCGGGAGATGCACGAGCGGTGAGAGCTGCTGAGCGGCTGGGCCCTGAGGGCGGAGATCCTCGGAGGTGCCGGGCCTGGGGAAGTGCTGCGGGAGAGCGGTGTGGCTGGCGAGGCGCCCGGGGACCGCGGGATTGACCTGGGTGGCGCCGGAGCGCCCCGGCTGTACACCGTTGCCCTTGCCGGTCGCCTGGAGGGAGGCCCAGAGAGGAGCTGCGCGCGGCCCGCTGGGCCCAGGGATCCCCGGCGTCTGGTGCAGTCGCGCTGGAGGTGGAGGCGAAGCATCTGGAGCCACCGGAGGAGCGGTGGGGGCTGCTGGAGTACCGAGGGCAGGAGTGAGCAATCTCGCCGAGTCGCCCCTGGGGCCGGCGCACTCTCGGCGGCGGGGGAGCAGGAGAGGGCGGCGGCGTGAGACCTGGGAGTAGCGGAAGAGAGGGGCGCACGACTGCCCAGAGGCGCTTGGCTGGAGCGGTGAGTGACAGCGGGGTAGCGGCGCCTTCGGCGGGATCCCTGTCCCGACCCTCACTACAGCGGCGGGGGCCCGGACTGCGGCCTCCACATCTGCTTGCCGACCGCCGCGGAGCCAGGTTGGTGGGGGCGGAGAAGGCGCACACCACCTGCCACGCACATCACTGCGCTTGCCCGGCCTGCAGCTCAGGTCGTGCTTGGTGGGGAGGCCTGAGAGGGTCGGGCCTGTTGGAGGGGGCCCTGCCCGTTGGACCTGCGCTGGCTCTGCCGCCTCCTGTAACTTACCTCGGGCACCGGGACGTCATCAAAGTTGGGCTGCCTCGTCTGGGGCCGGCGGCGCAGTGATCCGGGGGCAGAGGGAGGAGCCCACTGTTGTAGCGTTCCCTCCCCCGTCTCCGAGTGGGGCCCCCGCGGCGGCGACGGGAGCCTGGAAGTGGCCGAGGAGACACTCACGGGTGGCTGGGGCTCGGCGGGCAGGCTCTCCATTGATCAATTCGCGGACCTCTCTGGGGCTCCCTAGCTTTCCCCCTTTGGGCCCCGAGTCCGGGGGCGCCAGAGGGGCATGTCCACCTCGCGAACTCGGAGGGGAAAGCCGATCAAAGACATCTTCGGCCGCTCACTGTCCAACCCCGGCATGGAGACGGCCGACCCAGGGAAGGAAACGCCCAAACCCTCCGCAGGGGCCGGGGACGAGCCCATAACTAAGGCCTTTCTGGAGTCACTGTTTCTCACTCTCCGAGAGGACATACAATCAGTCAAAGCAGAATTTGCGGCAGAGGTCAAAGAGCTGCGGAGGGATGTAGATGCTGTGGGAGAGCGCGTGGTCACTCTGGAGGACAAGAGTGACACAGTGGCGACAGAGTTGACGATGCTTCAGCAAGAGGTCATTAGGTTGCAGGATCAACACGTGGACATGCAATCGCATCTAGAGGACTTGGAAAACAGGTCCCGCAGGCACAACATCAGAATCCGGGGGTAAAAACAACAGAGGATACCAAAGACGTGTTTGCTTTTTCCACCAGTCTCTTCCGACATATCTTGGGTGACTCCCACGAGTCCGAGGTTGTCCTTGACAGAGCACATAGAGTGGGGCCACCCCGGGCTCCTGGTGCCCCCCGGCGGACATTTTGGTGTGTGTACAGGACTTTAGGGTGAAAGAAACCATAATGGCAAAGGCTAGGTCCCAGCACCCTCTCTCCTTCCGGGGCCACTCACCAGTGCTATTCCAAGATTTAGCCTTGATCACCCTGCAACGGCGTCGACAGTTCCGCCCGGTGACGGAACATCTGAGACAGCAGGGAATCCAGTACTCATGGGGACACCCCTTTCGCCTGATCTTCAGACACAGCGGAAGGCTTCTGCAACTTCGCTCATTAGTCGACACGTGCCGCCTGCTGGGTCTCACTCTGCCGGACGAGGACGAAGATGACCGTGGTGATGAGACTGGCCCTGGGGCCTCCCCATCCGAATGGCAGCGACAGGGCAGAAGAAGACGGCCCCGGAAGCCACACAAAGCTGACATAGCCAAGCACCAGCAGGCGGCTCTCGCGGCTGTGTCGGATGCCCTCGCGGGAGAGGGCCCCAGCACTAAATGACACATGGGAACTTGAGATACCATTTTTGTCATGTTGCATACTCCCTCATTGGGCCTAGGCGGGCGGCGGGTGGAGTGGCACTCTCCCCATTGGTCACGACACGGAACCCCCTTACTTTTTCGACTGGTCATCTCAGGATGACGGACACTGTTCACTAGTTACAATTATTCGAACTGTTCCCTTATGGAGGTTGTTTTGGGGTTTATGTTTAGGGTTTTTTCGGGGTTTTTCTTTTTTTGGATTGGGTCCCCTCGTCCACTTTCTCTCGTCACGCTATGCGACTCAGCAGTCAGATAGTATAGGGTTTGCTATGCCCCAGCCTGCTTCTCCTACCAATCCCGATGCCGCACACACCCACTAGGATTCTAACTCTAAATGTACGCGGCCTGAATAACCCCATTAAGCGCAGGGCAGTACTCAACTACTTGGAACAATCCAAAGCTGACATCTGCCTCCTACAGGAGACACATCTTATCCCTAAAGATCACCACAGGCTGAAATCACGCGCTTTTCCCACGCAGCTCTTTTCTTCCAACCTTACTAAATCCGCTGGGGTCGCCATCCTCGTCTCCCGCTCCTTCCAGGGCAGAGTGCTTCATAGGGAGGCGGAGATTAGGGGCCGCTTACTCACATATCAGTTCCAAGTCACCGGAGTTTCCTTTATAGTGGGATCCATCTATGCTCCCAATGAAGGCCAAGACACGTTCTTCCACAGGGCACTCACGGAGGCAACCGCTCACTCGGAGAGACATTTACTGCTCGGGGGGACCTGAATATGGTATTCGATAACACTCAGGATCGCTCATGCCAGCGCACGGGCCAGGTGGGTGCTGTTTCCCCGGCTGGGTTGGAGCGTCTCCGGGAGTTGGGTATAGTTGACTTATGGCGACACTTCCACCCCCATAACCGAGCCTACACTTTTCACTCGGGAGCACACAAAACGTACGCTAGATTAGACCACTTTCTTAGCTCCACCTCACTCCAGGAGCTAGCCATTGACTCTGAGATTCTGGCAGCGTCCCTATCGGACCACTCTCCAGTCATTGCCTCATTCCAATTCCCCCTGCACGACAACCACTGAGACACTGGCGGCTTCGCGACACACTGTTACACCGGGCCTCCACTGTCGATCAAATTAAGTCAGCTATCACGGATTACCTAGCACACAACAGCACCTCAGACACTTCACTGGCGACACAATGGACGGCCCTTAAAGCAGTGATACGAGGGGAATTGATAGCTATATCCACAGCTGAAAATGTAGAGCGCAGCCGCAAGCGAGCTGAGCTGATGCAGAGGGTGGAGGAGCTTGAACAAATGCATCAACGTACTGGGGCAGCTAGGGCCTGGCGCCAACTCTGCACGGAGCGGAAACAGCTTGCAGCACTGGACCAGGACAGAGCCGAGTATGCGGCTCTCCGTCTCCGACACTCCTACTATACAGGGGGCGATAGGGGTGGTCGTCTTTTGGCTTATAAGCTACGCGAAGCTAGGCAGCGCCAGGGGTGCAGACTATCCACACCGCCGGGGGGATCTTACCACCGATGATGGGAAGATTGCGGAAACCTTCCGAGACTTTTATGCGAGGCTATACGCCGGCGACGCCCTGGCACCACTACATTGCAGTGACTTTTTAGAGAAGGCGGCAATACCTACTCTTAGCGGGGCGCAGGCCGAATACCTAGACAGAGACATTGGCACTGAGGAGGTTATAGCAGCGATCTCCCGCCTTAAGTTGGGCAAATCACCTGGGCCAGACGGTTACACAGCGGCCTTTATAAAACCTTCTGCGCTCAAATAGCCCCCTTGTTGCGCAATCTTTTCAATACCTTTGCGCAAGATGGAGCCATCCCAGAGGAGATGCTGGAAGCATCGATAGTGGTGATCCCGAAACCCGGGAAGGACAAAACGCACTGCAGTGCCTATAGGCCAATATCCCTACTGAATGTAGATATTAAGTTATATACCAGCATCCTTGTCACTCGTCTGGCGCCGTACATGGCCCAGTTAATAGAGCCTGATCAGGCTGGTTTTATCCCACAGCGGCAGACGGGTGACAACACCAAGAGGATACTCCATTTAATAGAAAAGGCGTCCCGCACACCAGGAGAATACATGTTGCTAGCGATCGACGCAGAAAAAGCGTTTGACCGGGTACATTGGCCCTATCTGGAGCAGGTCTTGCTTCGATTCGGCCTAGGAGATAGACTGCGTGCCCGGATTCTCAACTGTTATCGCCTACCTAAAGCGACAGTACGGGTGAATGGTCAAACATCCTCGCGGTTTCCCATAGGTAGGGGTACCAGGCAGGGGTGTCCGCTTTCACCCCTCCTATTTGCGCTCTACATGGAGCCGCTGGCTCTGCGGATTCGCAATCACCCCCTTATAACGGGCATCAAATATGGAGGGGATATTCACACTATCAGCCTATATGCAGATGATGTCCTGCTATCTCTCTCGAGCCCGATCCCCGCGATGCGAGCTCTTTTCATTGAATTGCATTGCTTTGGGCAGGCATCCGGCTTTAAAGTCAATGTCGAGAAATCTATCGCCTTAGACATCTCTCTCACTCCCGCCACATTAGCTCATTTGCAAGAGGAACACCCTCTCCAATGGTCGACTTCATCGATTCCTTATCTGGGAGTTCAGCTTGGCCCCAACATACCTGTTACCGCCGCCATTAATTACGCCAACCTCCGTACACACATCCGCAAGGAACTGGGGCAATGGAGACACCACACTCTATCGTGGATGGGGAGAATCGCAGCCACGAAAATGACTATCCTCCCGCAGATCCTGTACCTCTTTCAGACCCTTCCCTCCGACCCCCTGGGTTGGATTCAACAGACCCAAACCGACCTAGCGAATTTTATTTGGCAGGGTCGTAAACCACGGTTTAAGCACGCGATAGCTATCCTTCCTCCCGAAAAGGGGGGTGGGGGTCCCAGACCTACAACTTTATTTCCAAGCTGCACAACTTCGTTACTTGGTGGAGTGGCATCGCTCCGAATCGGAGAAACATTGGCTCTTCCAGGATCAGGCGGTGGCTGCTAGGCCCCTACAGGGTATCCCCTTTCTTCGCAAAACGGATAGGCCACCCAACCTATATGCGTCCTATATCACAGGCACACTTATGGAGGTCTGGGATCGAACTAATTTAACACACGGCCTGACTTCCTTCCCATCCCCCTAACACCCCTCTTTAACAACCCAGAATTTCACCCTGGCACTGCAGCAAAGGCTTTTGTGGCATGGCGCCCCACTGAGTGCCGGTCACTTGGCCATCTCTTTGACTTGGAAGGGGTCCTTCCATTTCCCCAATTGCAGAAGCAATATGGCATACCTGAGTCGGAGCGTCTTCCATACCTACAGGTTAGACACTGGGCGCTCCACCCGTCTATCAAGCCAGGTGCCCAACGTCTACTCACCACATACGAACAGTGGCTCGTCACCCGTACCTCCGACAAGAAGCTTATCTCTGACCTTTACAAGCAGTTATTATCGACTTCTACACACACATATAACGCCGGCAGAACACGCTGGGAGCGGGAGCTGGGACGCAACCTCAGCCTTAAAGACTGGGAGGGCATATATCACAGGGCACGACACTCGGCGTACCACATGGGACTCACAGAGACACTGACGAAGGTAGCCACTTACTGGTACTACACACCGGAACGCCTCCACTGCTTCGATACACGACAGAGTGCCCAATGCTGGAGAGGCTGTGGGGAAATAGGCACTCTAACACATCTGTTGTGGGGCTGTGATCACATCCAAGCATACTGGGCTCACATTTTAGATGAGGTAGACAGGCACTTTGATACGCAGATCCCACGGTTCCCCGCCTATGTCCTATTGGGGCTCCCTAACCCTATCTCATATCCCCTAAAGTCTAGGAGGGGTCGAATGATAGCGATCGCATTAGGGGCGGCTACCCAAAATATTCTTGCACACTGGCGATCTGTACAGCCACCGACACACTTGGGATGGCTACAGCGGCTTTGGCGAGTATTGGGTATGGAAAAGCTGACCCTCACTCTGACTGGCAGGGGGCCGAATTCCCAGACCTATGGCGCCCTTTCTTGACTTTGCTCACTACTGAATTCCGCGAATTGACTTGTCCCCGCTATCTCAGGCTGCTTCGTCTTGCCGACACACAAATCCCGCAGGCCAGCTCGACACATAAGCCTAAGAGGACACGCTGAGCACGCAACTTTCCTTTCTCCCTCCTTTCTTACCCAGCTATGGACGACGGGGAGGGCGGGGTGGGGGGGTCTTTTGTTTGCTTTCTTTTCTTATTTATATGTTGTTATTTTTTGTAGACCCGCTCCTTGCATTTACTATGGTAATGCTGCTTTCTATGACACTGAGTGTCTTTAGTGCACGGTCCTCAGGAGCTGGGGGTCTTTTGTTTTTCATTGTTGGAAATTAATAAAAGATTTAAACCATAAATTGCAGATCGCTTCCGAAACATTCCACTGAAATCACAATCTTACTGCAAGACCTAAAACCCGATATCATGTTCCTGACAGAAACTTGGCTTCTAAATGAATCTGACCCTACCCTCGTCCAAACTCTCCCCCCTGGATACCTGATACATAGGGTGGACCGCAAGACGGGCAGAGGCGGAGGAATAGCTATTATCATTAAGAATAATCTTACTTGTCGTATTACAGCGGACCCTCTGCCGGACTGCGAAAGCCTTAGCTTTTCGATTGAGGTATCCCCAACCAGCTCCTTCTCAGGCCTTCTAATTTACTGCCCTCCAGGCGCCCCTAGACAATTCCTCAATGCCCTCCCCACTTGCGTCGCCAACTTAGCTCTCGCTCCATCTAATTTCACGGTACTTGGCAACCTCAATTTCCATCTTGATGATCCTTCTAATAAGAAGGCCAATGAGTTGATGGGGAATCTCCAGGCACTTCAATTTAGTGAGAAAGTATCTAGACCCACCCACT
Source organism: Calotriton arnoldi (assembly GCA_963921515.1). NCBI lineage: Eukaryota > Metazoa > Chordata > Amphibia > Caudata > Salamandridae > Calotriton > Calotriton arnoldi. The sequence continues at coordinate 661,111 of CAWUFW010008788.1, read as the reverse complement.
CCAAAGGCCATCTACTGGACCCCGTATTCAGCAACTGTGATGAACTCAATGCTGGACCTCCCCTTCCTCTCCCTTGGTCAGATCACTTTCTGATCCCTTTAACCTGGAACCTTCCCTCACCCCCCCCCCTACATAATGCCCGTGCAGGAACAGAACTGGTCGAATCTCCCCATAGAACAGTGGAAACAAGTCCTGGTGGCCACTCGACCAGCCAGCTCCCCTAACCTCAACGTAGCCATTAAGAACTTTAACCTTTGGATTGAAGATTCCCTGGACGCTGTACTCCCAAAGAAATGTAAATATAAAATCAGCAGGCAGAATTCCTCCCCATGGTTCACCCCTAAACTTAGAGAACTAAAACAATTATGTAGACGGTCCGAAAGGAAATGGAGAAAGGACTACTCTGACCTCTCCAAATCAGAATATAGGGAGGCAATTAGATCATATAAACGGGAAATTAGAACTGCTCAAGCCGTTTTTTATGATAATAAGATCAGCTTATCAGCCAATTCCCCCAAGGAAATTTTCCGCATTGCCAAAACCCTCACTAAATTGCCTGTGAAACTGCCTTCACCTGAGGGTGCACTCACACGCTGCAATAGTTTGGCAGAATTCTTTCTACAGAAAATACAAAACATATACATGTCCTTCCCTTCCTCACATAACCTTCATAGTATGTCACCTGTGCTAGAACCACAACTTGAAACCCAATCTTAATCAGGATGACTTCTCTAACTACCGCCCTATCTCTCTCCTGCCCTGGGTGAGTAAGATCTTGGAGAAGCACATTAACAATATCCTGGTGAACTTCTTGGAAACCAATGATTTACTCCACCCCTCTCAGACTGGCTTCCGTCCCCAGTTTGGGACGGAAACCGCCCTCCTCGCAGCAACCGAGGAAGGGAGGACAATCATGGATCAGGGGGGTAATGTAGCGATTATCCTCCTTGACCTCAGTGCCGCTTTCGACACTGTTAATCATAAAACTCTGATTGTCCGACTTAGAAATCTTGGAGTTTCCGGTAGCGCTCTTACCTGGTTACAATCCTTTTTGAGTGAGCGATCCTTTAAAGTTTTTGAAGGAGAAGTTGTTTCCAACCAGTTGCCCCTCATTTGTGGGGTTCCTCAGGGCTCCTCCCTGAGCCCCACACTATTTAACATCTACATGAGACCCCTGGCTGAGATTGTCCATCCATTTGGCATAAAAATCATCACCTACGCAGATGACACGCAGCTCGTGGTGGCATTAAACCACCCCGAGAGGTCATCTTGCACCTTGGGCCGTTGCCTAGAGGAGGTTGCCAAGTGGATGGAACTCTCATGCCTTAAACTTAATGGGGACAAGATGGAGCTTATGCTCCTGGGCAACGCCCCCTCTTTCAACTTTGCCTCACTCTGGCCTAACTGCCTCAGACCTGTCCCAGCTCCGAAAGACCAGATAAAAAGTCTCGGCATCTGGATGGACCGCTCCCTCACCTTTAACTACCAAGCAGTTAAACTTGCGGCCACCTGCTTTGGACTACTCAGGATGCTGCGCAAGATCCTTCCCCTTCTCCCCTTCCCAGCTAGACGGATTATGTTCCAGGCTTTAATTCTCTCCCGCCTGGACTACGGCAACGTCCTCTATCTGGGAGCTCCCCAATATACCTTCAACAAGCTTCAGACCATCCAAAATTGCGCCGCTCACCTGCTTCTACAGCTCCCCGCCGACAGTCCGCTAAACCTGCCCTTGTGTCCTTGCACTGGCTGCCAATAAGAGAAAGGATTCAGTTCAAAGCCATGTGCGTGGCCCACAAAGCCTACTGGAAGAAGGGTCCAGCCATAATCCAATCTTTGATTACCCCCCATCAGTCTAGAAGAAACCTTCGCTCATCTACCGCCTTTCTTTCTTCACCCCCCAAAATCTTTAGAGCCAGATGTGGTGGACGGTCCTTTGTCCACAACGCTGCCATACTCTGGAATGCCCTCCCACTTCAAGTTCGCAGTCAGCCCAATTTGCAGGCCTTTCGAAAAATTCTAAAAACATACCTCTTCAGGAATGGTGTCTAACTGTGCCTGCTTGGTCTTTTGCTGTTTCTGTCCGTAGCGCTGGGAGGCTCAGGGTAGCCATCGCGCTTTACAAATATCATTTCATTCATTCATTTAAAGCTAAAAATAAAAAAGTGCCGGTACTCAGTACCTGTGACTAAAGGCCCATTTGAAGCACTGCGATTTAGCATGGCAGCATCCGCCATTCTTGCCTTCTGGCGGAAACCATCCAGATGCTATGCAGTCTCTCGCTGCTAGTGCTCTTGGTTATGTAGCTAACATTCCGAAATTGACCAGAAAAGATGCAGCTCTGCTATTACTGCTGGCTAAATGCAGGATATCGATGGCCAGGATGAGAAGCCCACTCACTTGAAAAATCGCTATTGGGATGTGACAATGCCTCTCAAAAAAACAATTATGTGGAACGCTGTCTGCAGCTGTCTGAAACATTAAACAGCTCATGGGTGACAACATATGTAATTTGTATATTGTTGTTAGAAAATTACGAATACAGTTTTAGAAAAATAATAGTAGGTCCATCATTACTCACATTTTAAAGGCAATACTCTACCTACAATGTTTCTGTAGGATGGGATTTTTGTTCATGATATTCTGACATACAACCCCCCACCCTGTGGACCTCAGCTTATTAACAAAATGTGTTAATGTGTGGTCTGCTTGTACAACAAACTCCTTTTAGACATAAACACCTGTTGGTCTGTAATCTTTTGAATTGGAAGGGAATGGTCAGGCTTGTTAAGGGGGTACATGGGGCAAGCAGGGGCTGCTGTACCTCAGCTGTTGGGGACTGGGATTGCTTGCCACTAATGTCCCAGGGTCCATCCTACTGTGGCTCTTCCAAGTAGGCCATGTACAACACCTTCGTAATTGGCTCCCAGCTGTAGCGATGATAAGCAGTCACAGACATCTCATGGGTGTAACGGGGTGTGAGTAAACTCTGAACTCAACAATAACCCAGCAGCGCTGTAACTGATTGTCCAACACAGTGCTTTACCTTAGAAAAGAACAGTACTTTATCACACACTTGAAATGGAATACTACACAGGAAATATTAACAGACACAATTAAAGGAACTGGAGCTAGGGCTATTGAACCTTGGAATAATATATACTCCTTCTCTTTACCTGGGTATCCCTCTTCTAGTAAAGCTAGACAAGTTCCCACAAGAGTTCAAGAGTCTCTGCAGCAAGAATCAAGGCTCATGTGCAGATAAAGCCTGTTCAGCATAAGCACTCTTCAGTTCAGTACAGTTCCCTTTAAAGTCTCACATCCTGCAGGTCTCCGTGCTCAAGTCATGGCCAGTAGGGAACCATCAACATGTTTTTTCACTTGCTCCCGCTTCTGAGAGGAGATCTGCTGTTTACAGATGCAACTTCAGTCAGTTTAGGAACATTTCAGCAAGAGGCAACAGTGCAGGCGGCCATCCAATGTCCTCCTGCACAAACAGAAGTGCCTGATATCATAGTGGCGTTACTGGAGGGGGCAGTATCATGCTGCTTCTTACCTGCTTCTGAGTCGTGCGGTGATACATTGCAGGTGGACCCCACCACCTGAAAGAGGGTCACATCGGCATGATGGACAGCCATGGGCACACCTCTTAATCATGGTGTTGAGGGCCACCACAGGTGCAATTCTGGATGACAGCAATGAGAAGTATCACAGGCACACTTCTCATTCACAGTGGTGCAGTCAGCCACAACCGCACTTCTAGGCACAACAGCAAGGTCAGCAGCACTCACACTTCTACTGGAGACACTGGCGACCACCACTCTTGGGGCTCGCAGATCGTTTTCCTGCATCTTCCCTCTCCTGGTCGCCCCCTACAGCACCGAGGTGATGCTGCTTCACACTCTGCCTCGAGAGTCACACCTCCTGCGGGGTTGGCAAGCTTCTCCCCTCTCGCAGCAGGTCATCCAGCTTTTAGGTACTTCAGGTCAGATTAACAGCTTTTTACAGCAATGCAAGACTTCAGGTGAAGTCCCCTTATCTCTGGGAATCTGGCTATTAAGCAGACACCAATCCTGGTTGCATAGCAGCCCTCTGAGAATTCTGCAGAGCACTCCTTCTTTGATCAACAGGAAATTAGAACTGGAGCAAGTGGTGTAGTGGCTCTCATATTTTTATATTGTCAAAGCACTCAAGAGAGATGTGGATCCCCTGTCTGCACTGTCAGAACCCATTTTGGTGGTCCTTCTTTCAAGTGCCCTTTCCAGGCTGCTCTCTAGGCACAGCCTTTGTGTAGAACGATGAACCTACCAGCAGGATAGTCTCCAGCCTGGAGTACCCTCAACAGAGGCACAAAGTCCCACCCTGCATCCCCACCATTTGCCAAATGGGAGTGCTACAGGAAGGCTCATCGTAGCTCCCTCTCAGAAAATGGTCCTAGCAAATTTCTAAAGGAGCCTTGCATCGTTTCTCTCCACTTCAGTGTCTAGGTCTCTTCCATCCATATTCAGAAATGTCAGAAATATACTTCCACTGTCTGAGAAAGCAACCCCACCTCCACATTGTGCACAGAAACAGGTCATGGGGTATCATAAATAGATCCCACAGGCCTCTAGCACTCTGGCTCACTCATACACACAATGCATGTGCCATACACGCCAAATACACAAACACGCAAAATATTTATCTAGGATGTTGGTGCTAGTATCTGAGTTAGCGGATAGTAGTGTAGCTTTACATGAGTGGTCCAGAAGGCCTCCACTCCAATGAGACAGATAGAAAGGGCTGGTCACAATTATAGATTCACAAAACAAGGTAAGTTGCTACCACCTCTCTACATGCGGAACCCACACAGGTACAGTAGTCTACTGAAAAATGAGGGCACGCTTGGTGCGCCCCGCCAGGTAACAGGGCAGTTCTAGGATCTCACTCATCTCAAGTGACAGGCCTAGCCCCCGTGCACACACTAGATTATTGTGAGGCAATGGGCAAAATCAAACACCACGGTACCAGATACTCGGAGTTGGGAACTCAGGGCAGGGGAACACAACTGTACATCACTCAAGGGACATTCCTGTTCCAACAAGAATGCTAACAAAACGCAGGTCTTGCTTGCGCATTCATGAATATTAAATATGGACTGGAAGGATAGAAAGGGGCTGTTTAATAAGCATTGACATTCAACATCCAGCACTTGTTTAAAAAAAATGCAATTCACTTGTGCTGCAGTGAAGGTCACAATATGTTAACAAAGCAGCAAAGGTTGATCTTAATGGCAGAGCAAGAGCAATTCATCTTACATGCCAACTGAAAAAAGATCTCAAGTGTACAAAGAAAGCACTTTTGAACCTCCTTCACCCCCTCCTCCCCCATGAACAATGTTCGTAGATTTCCTACTGATGAAGAGAACCATATGAAGAGCTGAAGAAATCTGGTCATTTTTTTTCAAAACAGGGCACCTGCCCACTGACGCAGCAACACAACACGTTGCAGACGACTTTGATGACCTGATGAAAAAGCACATATCGCAACAGATACAGTAACTTGTGAAATGGGATCTGGTAATTTGACAACAATAGTAAAGAACATAAAGCTCGACCCAGAAATCAATATTTGAAATCTCATCATGAACAAAGCCCTTTGTTAGGCACATAGCAGGAGGCTTGTCACTGATTATGTGCTCATGCATATGCTACGCATAAGGTTCATTGTTGGGAGATGTAATTTTAATAGGATTGGTTCTCAGACCCATTGAAAAGGAATCAGTCTTTTTGTATTTCCCTGTGCAGTGCTTTAATAACCCCAGAAATCTTTGTTGTAACCTTTTCATTCTCCAAAGGTGCGATAAGGTTACAAGATAATTTGCATTTAGATTATGTTTTCTCCGTTAGTCCATGGCAGCTCTAGCTGCATTGAAATTACTGGGCTCATCTCCATTTATATTTTTGGGATTCACATAGGATAAGGTCTCGTGGGGCCGATTTACTAACACTCTGTGCCTCGCTTGCATCATAAAAGAGATGCAAACTGATGCAGAGTGTTACTTTGGGATTTACATTCCAGCACAAATTCTAATTTGCCTTGGAGCAGAGCCCTAAAGTAATGCAAAGTAGTGCTCTGTACTACTCTGTGCTATTTTGCATCAAGATGCCATTTCATTGGTAGTATATGCCTCAATTACTTACTGGTAATTGCATTAGTCTGAGTCCCCTTCTCTCGCTTCTATTCATTACTAAATAAGGTAATCCTGCCTCACCAGACACCCATACCACGTGATTTCACAAATAAAAGACCCTCCACTCCTCCTGTATGTACAACGTAACCCGACACAGCCCCCAAGTTTTGGTTTGCCTGGACTACCTGGGAGGGAGAGAGGGAGGGATATAATGAATAGAAGCAAGGGAAGAGGACTCAGAGTAAAACAATTACTGGTAAGTAAGTAATTGAGGCATTACCTCATCGTCCCGTCCCTCGCTTCCATTTATTACTAAATGAGATGGGCAAATCCAAAGAGGACAAACAAAAAGGTAATGCACAAACATGTCTATTAAATACAAAAGACAAAGTAATGGACCACTATGTAGACATAACAGTGGCCAACACTTTAGAACCAAATACATCAGATAATTCAGTCTCCTGAACAATCCTATAGTGAGAGACAAAAGTCGACGGAGAGGCCCAGGTGACTCCCCTTAGATTTCAGGATTGGAAGCCCCCTGTATTTCAGCCCATGAAGTAGACATTGATCTTTTAGATCTACCCTGAACATCGGAAGGAGAGATCTGACCTGAAGCCTTGTAGGCGAGAGAAATCAAAGACTGATGCCACCGACTCAAAGAGGAAGTGGAAGGCTTCAAGCCCTTATGTATTGGGCCAAAATTCACAAACAATGATTCTAAAAGACGAATAGGAGCTATCCTATCAAAATATATCAGACAAGCCCTCCTGACATCCAGACAATGCAGCCGCATTTCCTCCTCAGAGGAAGGAGAATCGAAAAAGGAGGGTAAAATCAACTCCTGGTCTTCAGGAAGCTGAGAATCAAACATGGGACGAAAGGAGAAAAGAGGTTTCAAAATCACTCTGTCATTAAATAACAAAAGGGACGCTTGAAAGATAAAACACTCAATTCACATAAAAGCCTAGCAGAAGAAACTGCCAGTTAAAAGAATGTTTGTAGAGACAACATCCTGCTATGAATGGATTCCAGGGGTTCAAACAGAGGACCCATCAAAGCTTTAAAAACCAAAGATAGATCCCAAGAAGGGAAATGCTTCCTAGGAGAAGGAAGAACATTCTTCAACCCCTTGAACAAACAACTCACCAAACCTTCCGTATGTGACAGATTGTTCCAAGAACATTTAAAAGCCTTAGTAGCTGCCCTTGAAGGCTAAGGGTAGCTACCTTCAACCCCAGTGAAGCACCATCTTGCAGAAACACCATCACATTAAATAAATCAGAAGAAGTAGGGTCCAAACCCTTACCCTGACACCACTTACTGAAGGAACGCCAGTGCCCTAAGTAAGATTTATTAGTAGACAAGCGCCTAGATGCTTACAGAGTCTGAGTGAAACTAGCAGGCACCCCCTTTGCAGCAAACCTAGCCTTTTAACCTCCAGGCCACTAAACTCATCAGTGACAGAATATCCAGCTGCTCTACTGGGAACAGCAGAGGGGAGGGATTCAGAGGTAATATCCACTCCTCCGCTTGCTTCATCTCCACTAGAAGAGGATACCAATAGGAGCGGGGCCAAGCTGCTGCAATCAGAATTACTTGTGCTCTCTCTTTGTGTCCCCCAAGAAGAAACCTGAGAATTAGCAGAAAGGGAGGGAAGGCATAAAGAAGACCCAGAGGCCACCTGCATGAGAGAGTGTCCACTGCCCAAGCCTGAATCTCCTTGGACTTTGAACAAAATTTCGGCACCCTGGCATTGAGAGAGCTCACAAACAGATCTATCAACGGGACTCCCCACTGATCTGTAAGTTCTACAAACATCTCATGTTGTAGACAAAAATCTACTGAAGACGGAATCTGCCTGCTGAGATTGTCCGCTAGAGTATTGGACACCCCCTGGATATGAATTGCAGACACCAACAACAGTCTGGACTCCGCCAAATGAAACAGCTTGCATGCAATCTTTGCTAAGGAAAGAGACCTGGCCCGCCATGTCTGTTCATACAAACCTTTTCTGTAACATTGTCTGTCCTTATGAGAACAACTGCCCCCTTCAGATACCAAGAAAATGCCCTCAGAGACAATCGGACTGCTTCTAATTCCCTCCAATTAGATGATCTCCTGCTGTGAGACAGGGACCAAGAACCCCTGATCTGACGTACCCCCTAACCACGCCCCCCCAACCCGACAGAATGGCATCTGTTGTGATAATTATGGGAGCGGGAAGAAAGAGAGAGATTCTTTTCAGAATATGCTCCTTTTTCAGCCACCACCTCAAGTCCCTCCTGACCTGAGGACAGAGAGGAATCTGAAAACATAGAGGGTGACAAATAGGAGGACAAAAAGCCAGGATGTGAGCCATCAGCTTGTGTAAATGATAGCAAGTCCAGGGAACCAGAGACACTCTCAGGATCAAATCCCCCTGAACCTGTAGCCAAATTGTTACCTCCTCAACAGACTGGTGCGAAAAGAACAATTGATGGATGGAATGCTGAACAATGTCAAACATTTACCCCCAGTACAGACATCTGAGCCTAAATCCATTGTTTTTTTGCTCACCATACCTGGAGTAGCGTCTTGAGCAAATAAACGATGGATTAAACCCAGATCTGTGACTGGGGGTGAATGTCTGATTTGTTCAGCATTCCATCCACCAACTGCTCTTTTTGTTTTTGTTCCCCTAAGTGGGAAGGGTATGTCCAAACGTGGGTACCGTGCTCACTATGCCATTGGATTCAAGCTGGCCTGGCTGATGAGGGGGTGATGCCCTGAAACTGGTCCCAGGATGCTTGTTTCTGGTCCAGGGAGGACCTGGCCTAGCAGTGCGGGCTGGACTGTTCCCATGGAGAGCAGGGTCGAGACTGATTTGCATATGGCTAGGTCCAAACTGGGGTGGTATGGTGAGCAAAAAAACAATGGATTGAACCCAGATCTGACACTGGGAGTGTATGTTTGATTTGTTCAGCATTCCGTCCATCATCTGTTCTTATTGCTTTTGTCGCCCTAAGTGGGAAGGTTATGCCCAGACATGGGTCACGTGCTCACTGTGCCACTGGAATCAAGCAAGCCTGGCTGATGAGGGGTGATGCCCCAAAAAAGATCCCAGGATGCTTCTTTCCGGTCCAGGGAAGACCTGGCCTGGCAGTCTGGGCAGGAATGTTCTCATGGAGAGCAGGGTCAAGACTGATTTGCAAGTGGCTGGGTCCAAACTAGGGCGGTGTGGTGAGCAAAAAAACGATGGATCAATCCCAAATCTGTGACTGGGGGTGAATGTTTGATTTGTTCAGCATTCCATTTATCATCTGTTCTTTTTGCTTTTGTCACCCTAATTGAGAAGGGTATGCCCAGACGCGGGTCCCGTGCTCACTGTGCCACTGGATTCAAGATAGCCTGGCTGATGGGGTGATACCCCAAAGCCAATCCCAGAATGCTTCTTTCCGGTCCAGGGAGGACCTGGTCTGGCAGTTCGGTCTTGAGTGTTCCCATGGGAAGCGGGGTCAAGACTGATTTACATGTGGCTGGGTCCAAACATGGGTGGCGTGGTGAGCAAAAAAACAATGGATTAAACCCAGATCTGTGACTGCGCTGAATATTTGATTTGCTCAGCATTCCGTCCATCATCTGTTCTTTTTGCTTTTATCACCCTAAGTGAGAAGGGTATGCCCAGACGTGGGTCCGTGCCTACTGTGCCAGTAGATTCAAGCTAGCCTGGCTGATGAGGGTGATATCCTGAAAGCAATCCCAGTATGCTTGTTTCCAGTCCAGGGAGGACCTGGTCTGGCAGATCGGGCTGGACTGTTTCCATGGGAGCTGGGTCAACTCTGATTTGTATATGGTGGGGTCCAAACTGGGGTGGTGTGGTGAGCAAAAAAACAATGGATTAAACCCAGATATGTGACTGGGGGGGAATGTTTGATTTGTTCAGCATTCTGTCCATCATCTGATCTTTTTGTCTTTGTGCACTAAGTGGGAAGGCTATGCCCAGACATGAGTCCCGTGCTCACTGTGCCACTGCTTTCAAGCTAGCCTGGCTGAGGGTGATACTCCGAAACCGGTCCCAGTGTTAGCGTTCATATGAACAATATATCCTCAGAGCTGGTTCGATGCTTACTTGGTCCACCTCTCGACCGCCTCAATTCCGAGATGCTATAAAAGCACGGAAGATTAAGGTGATTAAGCGGGGGAAGGATAGGGAATGTACAGCAGGGAGGGAGATCTGGAAGAAATAAACAACATGGCTATCACTCACGGTAACACCTTTTGGCATATCAATATATATACATCTCTATATTATCATTGCCTGTAAAGAAAAAGTAACTCCACCTAGAATACTTCAGGTTAGTTATAGGCATATCCTTTATACAGGTGTTTGCGATATCTCATTGGTGAGGAAGAGAGGGAGGGAAGGAAATATCTGAAATGAGGTAAGGAGCTATAGGTTTTATGTATAGCACCTTCCTGCACGATATGTATAAATATGAACCTTTCGTTTGTATACCCACCTAAAAGTATGATGTGTCCCACATCACAGGGTATGAACCTTAACTCACAGGACTCAAGATCCCTGTTAGAAACAACAGTTGTACACATGAATGAGTAAGTGCCTTCTCAAGTATCTAGAAGCACATATACAGTAAAGATCCTTCTCCCCCAATTCGCACAATAATGTCATAGAAGGCTATTTGCATCATAGACCTCTTCAATCTTCATTGCCATGAATGATATCCAAACACGTTATTAGTTCATGCCCCAATTGTGAACAAATAATAATGCGACCAACAGTATAGTTTGTTACTCCACAAATGTCTAGTAATTCAATTGTCAGTAATGGAAGAAATGCAGCGCTTGAAAGCCACACAGAACACCGAACCCAAAAAGGCCTGAATTGTGGAACTACTGTAACCACCGCAGTATCCCACTGATAACCCCGGATCAAGATGCCAGGCAGCAACTCAGCTCACCGGGCGGCTTAGTCGGTGATTGTTTAAGGAAGAACAACACGAACAACAGTTGTCCTGAATTTAAAGAAGGCAGCGATAATCGGTGCGAAGCGCACCCTTATCCGATACCAATCTCGGGATAACTCCTCTCAGTGACAGCCAAAAGATCCGGACAAAATACAGCATGGCTCGAATCATCTGCCCCGCGTTCACCACTACTGCAGCATAAATACCATTTCCGCCTCCTTCCTGCACGTAGCGGTGACGCACACAAGGATCATGGGAATTGTAGTTCCCCTGTCTCCTGCTTCGTCCACCAGCTGAACAAGGCTCCGAACAGCGCCACCGCCTCGCTCATGCTCACCGCCGGGACCGCTCCGATCACCCTCGAGTCTCGACGTCCTCTGACCAGCTGCCGGGAGTATGTGTGTAACACCCAGGATGCTTGTTTCCAATACTGGGAGCACCTGGCCTGGCAGTTTGGGCTGGACTGTTCCCATGGGGAGCAGGGTCTGGACTGATTTGCATATGGCTGGGTCCCATGCTCACTGTGCCACTGGATTAAAGCTAGCCTGGCAGGTGAGGGGGGATACACTGAAACCGGTCTCAGGATGGTTGTTTCCAGTCCGGGTAGGACCTGGCTTGGCAGTTCAGGCTGGACTGTTCCCATGGGGAGCAGGGTCAAGACTGATTTGCATATGGCTAGGTCCAAACTGGGGTGGAGTGGTGAGCAAATAAATGATGGATTAAACCCAGATCTATGACTGGGGGTGAATGTTTGATTGGTTCAGCATTCCATCTATCATCTGTTCTTTTTGCTCCTGAATGGATTGGGCCAAAAGATCCAAAATGTGGGATAGAATCTGGGCTACTCTCACATCTGGGAAGGTTACCAACCCCAAATCTGTACAAAACCTTGCCCCAATAAACTGACGATCTTGTTCTGGCACAAGGTTGGATTTTCCCTGATTTATAAGAAAATCGTGCCCTTGCAAAAATGGAAAGAATCACCCCAAGGTGTTTGTGAGCCAAAGCCTTAGTGGGTGCGTGAACCAGCAATTCGTCCAGGTAGGGTTGAAGAAAGATCACTTGACAGTGAGCCAACACCACACAGGGGGCAAGAACCTTCATAAACACCCTTGGGCAGACTTCAGACAGAATTGCAATACAACGAATTGAAAATGATCTTCCCCTATTGCAAATCACAGACTTTTTTATGTTCTTCTGCCATAGGAACATGCAATTAAGTGTCTTGAAGATCTATGGAAGCCATCGATGCTTATCAAGGGAAGTATGCATTGTAAGGTACCCATCTTGAAATCTGCTGTCCTGATCCAAACATTTACCCTTTTTAGATCCAGAACTGGTCTGAAATCTCCGGACGCCTTCTGCACCAGAAGCAAAGCTGAATAAGTTCCTTTTCCCCGTTCTGTAATGGGTACTGGCAGTATTGCTGTTTGTACCAGAAGGACCAGTACCCCTCAAAAAAGAGCTTCTCTCCTTTCCGGATTCTTGGGGATAGAAGTACAATGGTGCCCAATTAGAGAGAATGACTGGCAAAGTCTATTAGATAGTTGTTCCTGACAATATTCTAGACCCATTGATCCTTTACATCCTTTTCCCAGGCCTTCGATCCTGGAATGCATTGATAATCATAGTGTCAAATTGTTCACCGAACAGCAACTTGCCGTCAAAAGGAATTTAAAGCAGAGTAGATTTCTCTCAGTAGTCTGCCTTCCAATCCCTCATCCACAAATTTCTTCTTGCCAAAACCATCGAACCTATCGCCATGGCCGAAGCTTTCAAGATATCTGAGGAAACATTTGCCAAAAACTATGCCCCTTGTTCCATATTCACGAGCAAATCAGAACAATCAGTCTCCTCCTGAATTGCTGTGGCCAACTTCTCAAAGCCCGAGACAAGAGACTGGGCAGCATGAGCAGAATAAATATCAGCTTTAGGAGTCAGATACTCTGTGGAAAAGACCTTCTTAAATGCCCCCTCCACCGTCTTATCAGTAACATAGGATCTTCAGGGTTTATGGCCGTTCTACCAATCAGAGTAGCCAGAATGGCATCCATTTTAACATTATGCAAAAGAGAGTCCTTGCCTTCCTCTAGGGAATAAAGCTTCTGCAAAAATCTAGGAACTGAAAAGTGGTCCAGATCGCGCCATTCTCCAACTTTCAAGTCTTTAATACTGCCATGAAAAGGTATTGCAAAAACTGGAGGTTTAATATAGTGAGGAAAAGGGCTCTCAGTCACTTCTGGAGTAGGAAAAGGAGGAAGAACCTAAATTCTCCAGAATGTGCTGAAGAATATCTAGTACCTCCTCTCTACGCACACATTGCCCCATAAAGGTGGATGGGAGGTCAATATCTAAAGCCGAATAATCCATAGATGGAGAAACAGTGATTCCGCCAGCATGATTCTTGCCTTTGGGCTTGGTCTTAGCTCTTTCTTCAAATGCCCTAGCCACTGCGGCTGCAATCAAAGTTTGGACTTCCGCTGCTGAGATAAAGGCCGGAAGTTCAGCAGAATCACCAGACCTGCTTCTCCAAGCCCTTTGTATAGGAAGAGAAATCCGACTTTGAATCAATCCCAAAAGACTTCTAAAATACCTCATTGCAAGATGACCAATAAAACTGGCTGTACCCATATCCACCAATAATAAAATGACACCACATCAGTAACTTTTATAAATATGGAAAAACAACCTCATCTGAGGCCCTTACTGTGTATGTCAGAACCGGCAAGCAGAGGAGCATCCCCTTCCTCCGATCATTGCCAGTTTCACAGTTACAGCCATTATCCGGAAGTACAGCCCCAGCCATCGCAACCGGCAAAACACTGTCTTTCGGGCTTGCTCTGAACATGCCAGTGAGGATCGCACCACGGCTCCCCCTGCAGTATCACATTTGGCCAAAAAGCAGATTGGGCTGGCTCCGCAGTCTCTGACCAGCCATTCCAAAACCACTTATCATGTTCACCAAACAGCAACTCCAAAAATCCATCCAAATTTGCGAAGGAACAACCGTAGCACCGCACACAGCTCGCGCAGTACGCGCTTTCCTGGTAAGACAAATTAAAACAGAAGGGTGTCTGGGGAGGCAGTATTGCCTCATTTAGTAATGAAGGGAAGCGAGGGAGGGGACGATGAGGTAATGGGCACTCTCATGCAACCACCCATAGATTTTGATACAAATCCCTGTATACTAACAAGCATTGGCATAGCCAATAGGTCTCGCATTTGGGACCTTATAAGTGTTTAGCCATGCAACGGTTGATGTTTTTGCACCAAGGATATTGTGCTGCATAACTAAATACCAAGGTCCCAAAAGCAAGACCTATTGGCTATGGGGAGCACAGCCGCCTGGAGTGGCAGAGAGGCAGCTTGCGAAGGCATAACATGGCGCAATTAGTCACCTCAGGCTGATGGGTGTCGCGGGGAACTCTGCTGAGGTAAGATGCGTGGCTGAGAGAGGGTTTGGGACATCTCCGGGACTTTTACCAAACTCAAGTGGGAAGGGAGAGCGCAGCATATGGCTGACATCGTTAGGGGGGGGTTCAAGTGCCTGGCTTGGAGGGGTAAACATGATAATGTGTATTTAAGTAAGCTGCGAGTTACTGCTCGAGCAAACGAGGATGTCTGCAGGCGCCTAGCAACCTGCAGTGAATGCCAGGGCCAGGCACCCCGACGCAGGACGCTCTCTGCGCGTGTTGTTACATTCCCCAGTCGCAACAGACACACGGATGCAGATGTGGGTAATAAGCGACGCAGAAATGACTTGGGCTGTGTGTTTTGGGTTCCGTCCTTGGAAACGCCGAGGCGCCACAAGGATAACTTTATAGTGATGCACTATTGCCGAGAATATGTGCACCCAATCAAGCCAGGCAGTGCTTATCCATTTACACCGTAACATAACAACAGATCTGTGGAGACAATATTTGGGAACGGGCTCAGATCTCCTGTAACATTGTGCGCAAAGAGCTCGCAACATCTGGCGGAAAACATTTCAGGGATACTTTTGAAACGTGCAAGTTTTTTTTTCTAAGGCTCAGATCGTCTAGTTTGCTGTAAACTACACAAAAGTACGCGTTTGGGGTTTATTTTCAGCTTTTGGTAACGGTTGATTGAACTGAAATAAGAAAGACGCCCTTCGACGTGGCTGCGTCAGTGATCCTCCGGTCTGAAGTAGCTGAATGAATGGATGCTTGAATGAATAGTGCGCTGATTTGTTTTTGAATGTTTTTTTTAGTTGGGAGCAGAACTAATTTGAGATTAAACGAGTTTTATAAGGACGGGAAGTCAGAAATGATGTATTTATGAAGGAGATTATAGGAGATTTAATAAGGGGTGCCCATCACAACCAAAGACAGGGCGCGTGCGCGGCCAAACCCGTTTATGGCGTCAGTTGCGCTAAATCTAACTGAAACTGAGAAAACAATCCGAAAGTGTTTTGTTTAAATTCGGGGCAACGAAATGGGTTGCAGGTAATAGGAGCGTATAGAGATGATGGGACCCGCTCACTTATAAAACAAGGGAGGGCGAGGGTGAGACAGGCAGGGGATAGAGAGTAAAGAAATGTAAACAAGCGTGCGCGGCCACGCTAATTAGAAACAGATGGCCCCTGCGCGCTGCTGCTCGCTCCCGCAAGGTGGATGCCGCCACACGCACGAGTGTTAGGAAAGTGCAGACCGATTCCAAAAGGTCATCTCCTAGAGCAACGCATGCGCGCTGCGCTAGGCTCGACCTAAAAAGGGAGACATGGCTTTGTGGCAAAAATTAATGCCTCCTTGAGGCAGGCATAAACTTTGAGTAAGGTTTTCTTTTCCCAAAGCTTTTTAAACTTTATGTATTCTGCATTGCAAACCACACATACAAAGTGAGCAAAGTATTAAACTATGTCTAAGGAAAGAATTTTATACAGGAAATGTACCCTTCCAGAACAAAAACCTATGCTTGACAGTACATATACAAACTTGCACTATGGGGTGTGCTGTGGTGCAAGGCAGCCTAAAGTGGGCGAGCACAAGAAACAGCTTCATATCTCAGTAGTGTTCTGCTCGTTCCCTTTCACGCAATGCAGCGCAGCAACTTTTATTACTGAGCTCATTGCATGAAAGCTCAGTGAATCTGCCCCTCTATCTGTAGGTATTTGCGACAGCACCGTTCGAGTGCATACTCACCACCATGACCGGATACCTTATTGTTATTTTTGTCTTCGGCCATGACTTTGGGTATGTAGCACTTTTGATAGTCCAGCGTCAGCAGTGTTAGAAGTGTGCCTTTTGCTAAGCGAATACCTCAGATTCAGTGGATTGTGGGTAAGAAAGGCGAGGTTGAAGAGCTGTACCAGGCTATTTACCAATATTTTCTTGTTCAATTGGTGTACCCACTGCCCAGAAGAGGCACGTTTGTATTAGGTAACTTGTGGAGTTATATGTTGTCCTGTGTCCTGTATGTCGGCTAGTTGCACATTTGTGCGGTGTTCTCTTTTCACATTGTGTTGTAGGAAAGATGCGGAGCATGTATTAGTGCTGTTACTTGGACCATTCCCATCTCTTCATCACTGCTCTTGACACAAATGTTCACATTCTAGGCCCGGCATCTTTGATAGGGGATGATTCAAAACCCACTTTTAAAACTTGGATCCTCCTAAAGTATGTTTTTCATATAAAATTTGAGTCGTTTTCTGATTAGCTCAGCAGCCACAAAAATCCACTGGAGCACTAATGGAAATCGAAACAAGTCATACACTTCTAAAAGTACTCCTGCTGAGCTACAGTTACCACAGAACAGACAATCTATGGAAATATGCTAGGCAAAAATGTGCATCAGTGTACGATTTTTTGCAGTCACGCTATGGGCAGCTCCAGCTGTCTGTCAGAGACAGCATTGTCCAACATTTCAAATAGCCAACCCTTGCTCAAGATTGGGTGGCTTTCGTGTCAGTCTCAGTTGCCTTGCTCTTATTTGTTATTTTCCTCTCTGTGTTTGACCCGCCCAAAAGAGCTTTTTGGTTTTACTGTCAGTATATTCATCTTTCTTCCTGCCCCGAACGCAGCATTGCATCGAAGAAAACAGAGCCACGTTTAAACAACACCAGTTTGCTGCATTTCAGTGCCGCCTAGTGGTCTTTAGAAAAACTGCAGCAGAAATGTAGGAGCTACATAGAGCTTGACAAAACTACTATAAACAAGCATTGGAAATGCAATTGGGCGCACTTGTATGTGAATGTAAACCGGACAGATTGGCATTGCCAATGCTTGTCTATTTTTATACTCCACTGGGAACATATTTTACAGGGGAAGAAAAGTATTCTCCTACATCCCTGTATATTATGGCGATTTTAGGGTGTTCTTCATGCAAAATTTGCACAATCTGCAGGCCTTTTGTGACCAAGTGTAGGTGGCACAGCTTGGTGTGGAAAACATCGTGAAAGTTCAAATTTCCGCAATTGTATGACTTTGTACGTGTTCATTAACTTCCCAATGGGCAACCATGTCTCCCTCCCTGGCTGCACCCATGCTCTCCCCTCCTTTTAAAAACTTAGCATTGTCTTAAATCTGCTTTAATAATAGATTTTCAGAGGTATTTAATTCCATTTGTGGGCATAAATGCACGCAATTCCTGACTGTGCATTTTTGGTTGCCTCCCGGAAAAGACATGTTTTTGAAAACCGAAGTTTAACTTACTCTGCAAAAAAGTTTCTGAATCGGTCCACAAAATTGATTTTATTCTCTGCAAAAAAAATGTCCTCCTCGGACAATTATGATAGCATTTGTACCAAGCAGTTAACCTTAGTAGGGCAAGTACACCGCACAAACAACTTGCAAATGTCGGAATTCTTCTGAAACTGCTTTTCACTTTAAATATGGGTTTTATTCAATGAAAAGGATAGTACAGACAGAAGTGTTTCGCTTGTAATTTTCACTGGTCCACGCAAGTAAGCGACTTACGCATTATAACAAGTCCCCACTCAAGGATACTTTAGACTTTTGGGAGGCGCAGTCCACTGCGCACCATAAAAAGTACGATTAGGAGACGTGCGATCATACATTTCTTGCCGTACGGGTGCCAGTGAGAAAGAATTCAAATCTTTCCTACCAAAAGTCACATGCACCATTTCCAAAAAGGTCTCATGAGCTGCTTGTTGGAGCCGACAGGTTTGGCCTGTACCTTTGGATTCTTTAGCACATACTGAGCAAAATAAATACATTTGGATAGTTTAGTTACACTATACATAGTTACCAAACAAACCCCATTACTTATGTTTTTACATGATCACTCCCCCCCCCCCCTCAATTTTTGGACTGATGCGGCTGGTTTTCTGATTGATTGGCATGGGCCCTGCTAACCAGGTTCAAGTGCATGTGCTCTGACTCATAAAACATGTGTACGATTGGCTAATCACTGGTTGACATATTTAACTGAACTGCCTTGGTATATAGTACATTGTGTGCACAGGGTCTGTAAGTTAAATAGCACTACTGGCCTGCAGCACTTATTGTGCCACCACTAAAGTGACCATGTAAAACCTGACTCTAGGCCTGCCACAGCAGCCTAGCATGCCAGTTTTAAAACAGCCTTCTAAGCCTGTTAAATGCACCCTTTCAACAGGCTGAAACCTTTATTTTTAATACTTATAAGACATCCCTAGTATAGGCCCTAAATTTCCATAGGGCAGGGTAAAGGTATTTAAAAAGTAGGACATGTGTTCTTAAGTTTTGAGTGAAAAATCTCCAAAGTCGTTTTATATTGTAGCAAAACTGTCTCTCCCATAGAAAAGCACAGGGTTACATTATACCTTCAGTTTGGGAATAGCTAGAACCACAGTTCAAGGACTCAAATTAATAGGAATTTAAAATTCAATCAGATGGTCAAGTTGGATTTTAAGTTACTACTTATCAAATACTACTTTTAAAAAGTTCGTATTTTCCTGAATATAGCATTTGAAGAGTTAATGTCCAACTGTCACTTGGCCACCTGCTGCGAGATGTGAATGGCTCCCAGGAAAGGGAACAAAAGGGCCTAAGCTGGGAGAAGTTGTGTGATCTCCACTGGACAGGATGACCTGGAGGAAGTGCCTACCAACTCTACAAGCTTCAAAGGGGCATCCCCTGTCACAGACAGATGTAATTCACACATAAGCCTGCCACTGTCCAAGTAGCCAGAGTGGCTCCAATCCCAGTAGGGGAAAACCTGTTCCAGAACTAGTCTGCATGGAGAGTTCCTCATTTCCCAAGTCATAGCTCAGGGGTGTGCCCGGATCTCTGGCCAGGGGAAGAAAGTTTCTGCCAAGTTGGATTTTGGCAGCGCAGGGAACAGTGGAATTTTTTAGGGCCAAAACCCGCATGAAATCAGGTCAAAGTGGGTAGGGTTGCCAATGGGATCTTTTTTCCTATTGGACAGGAAGAGTTCCCTACCCACAGGCTGGGACTGGGCATAAAAGTGGCACCCTCAGCATCCTCTTCAGAACACCTCTGGATCTGTGGAAGACTGAAGGAAAGCATCGGCTGTTGAACCTGTAGAGAGAGACTCCAAGGGTTAGACCTGCTCCTGTTTGTACCCAGGAACAAGAAATGGACTCCAAGGCTCATTTGGCTGACCTCCCATTAAGCTACAGGGACACAAAAGCTGCAAGAAGTCCAATGTCCAGAAGAGTCAAGCTGACCAGTTCCAACTGGACCTGCCCTGGACCCCGCTAGTGGCTTCCATGGAGTGAGTCCTGACCCCCAATTGTTGTCCCCAAGGTCCCGGGGCACTTGGATAAGTGTCAGAATGTACTCCTCCTGCCTAACCCTAAAAGCTGGTACTTAGAAACGTTTTTAATGATTTTTGCCAGAAGAACTAGAAGTTATCACTGGACCACCGCTGAGTCGCTGACGTCGAATTGTCGGTCAGACTCAACTTGATGGTTTGCCCCACAGAAAGAATCCTGACTTCTAAACGAGTTTCTAAGTCCAATTGTTGAGCAATTCACCACGACCCAGGCCAAGCATCACCTCATCAGTGACAATACCTTCCTGGGCCTAGTCTTCAGACTTTTCCCACCTTTGACGTTAAAAGCTTCAAACTTCCTGCAAATGCTGAGGTTCACACCGAAGTCTTGCACTGCAGTCGCTCACAAGCCAATAAGTCCCACTTAGGATCTGACAGGTTACACTTCCAATGGCCCCGGAACTGGATTTGGCACCATTTGGCAAGTCAGTACTCTCAGCACAAGAGTCCAGGCACTGGCTGGTGAAGTCTTTGATGGCTCTGAGACTTCTTAACAAGAGGCAAGCACACAGACAAGCACTTGGAGAACCATGGAAGCAGAATGTAGAAAGCAAAGTCCAGTCCTTTCACTCCCAGGCCAGAAGCAATGAGCAGCAGGCCAGCACAACAAAGCAACAGGCAGAGTGGCAGTCCCTCCTACAGCATCCAGCTCTTCGTCCTGGCAGAATGTACTCAGTACAGATGTGTTCTGATTTTGGGGTGTCAGAGGTCCAATACTTATACCCCTTTCTGCCTTTGAAGTAGGCACACATCAAAGGAAAGTCTTTGCAGTGCACAAGATCCTACCTTTCCCTGACCTAGCAAGAAAAAATGCCCACTTTCTAAAAGTGGCATTTTCAAACATGCAATTTAAAAACAAACTTCACCAAAAGATGTGTTTTAAATTGTGAGTTAAGAGACCCCAATCTCCAAATCTCTATCTGCTCCCAATGGGAAATTACACTTAAACAATATTTCAATGCAATCCCTGTGGGGGAGATAGTCCTTGCAATAGTGAAAAACGAAATTAGCAGTATTTCACTATTAGGACATGTAAAACACACCAGTACATGTCCTGCCTTTTAAATATATTGCACTCTGGCCATGGGGTTGCCTTGGGCCTACCTTAGGGGTGACTTACATGTAGTAAAAGGGGAGGTTGAGACCTGGCAATAGTGTGCATTTTCCAGGCCGAAATGGCAGTTTAAAACTGTATAAATAGACACTGCAGTGGCAGGTCTGAGACATGTTTGCACGGCTACTCGTGTGGGTGCACAATCAGTGCTGCAGGCCCACTAGTAACATTTGATTTACAGACCCTGGGCACCTCTGGTCCACTTTACTAGGGACTTATTAGTAAGTAAGATATGCCAATCATGGATAAACCAATCATCAATACAATTTATACAGAGAGCATATGCACTTTAGAACTGGCCAGCAGTGGTAAAGTGGCCAGAGTCCTAAAACCAACCAAAACAGGTCAGAACAAATAGTAGGAAGAAAGCGAAAAGTTTGGAAATAACCCTGCAAAAAGGCTAGGACCAATAGTTTACATTACAAAATCCTATCATTTTACAGTCAGAGAAACAAAAATAAACACCAATTTCCATGTTAAAAGAAAAAGCAGCAATTTATCAGAAGACCGAGCCTTGTATTTGACCTCTATGACAAGGTCAAATTTAAAGCCTTCACTAATGTTCAATCACCTTCTGAACTCCAGCAGGATTATTTTGGGGGTGCTGTAGCACCCAAGCACCCCTACTTCCAGAGTTTATGATTAAGATTAGGGGTGTTCCACAGACTGGGGCCTTGTACTTTCTGGGACAAGCTCAAATGTATCCAAATGGGCAAATTCATCCCTGAAGTGTTTATTGGCAGGGAGAGGGCTCATATTACTGTAGAATGGCATCAGGACCCGAGACAGCTGGCGGCACTATGGTGCAAAACAAACCAGGAGAGGGGTAAGAAAAAAACTGTGAGCTGGCATGCACAAATGTGGAGTAAGAAAAAAAAGGGATAGTAGGACAAAGGGTTTAGAAAAAGAAGAGAGCAGGAACTGAGTGAGGAGTGGCTAAAGAACAGCGTGAAAGGGGATTATGGCTATTTCCTCTCTAGCATTCAGGAAATAAGAAAAACTTTTGATTGTTATGGGTTAGTCAAGATGCTTACAGTAAGAGCAGACAGTAGAGTGTGATAATGGGACTATGTGAAATCATCATCACATGCACCAAATACAGATCACGATACCTGCACTTAGATTTGGATATACTCAATGCATACATGGTAAGTATTTATTTTTACAACTATTTGTTAATCTGCATAATCATATAAATTCCACTTGGGTATTGTAGGTTCTGATTTAGAGTTTGGTGTACGGGTAAGTCTGAGACAAACGTGGAAGATATCCCGTCAGCCTTATTACAAGTGCTGTAGGATATACAAGTGCTGTAGGATATAATGCACTTGTAAGAAGGTGGACAGAATATCCATCACATATGTGACGGATTAACGGGTCCACAAAACTCTAATAAGGCCCTTAATCTGAATTAATCACTCAACGATTCACTAATTTAGAAAACGGCTGGATGATGTACCTCACATGCTTAGATATATTCAGATTGGATCTGTATAGGGAAAGCAAACATGCTTAAAATCAATTCTTATAAAAACAAATTTAGGGCTTAATTTACAGTTTGGCGGAAAGTTACTCAGTCACAACGTGATGGATATTCCGTTCACGTTATGAGAATAATCAGTCCACCATACTCTAAATCAGGTCCTTAGATTATATAAGTTAAATCAGAAGTTGAACACACAACAAGAAAGCAATGCATGCAAAACAGACAAACATTTTCATAGAAAAATCATGTTGAACTGTCCTCTACATACATAGAACTGCAGAGAGATACCAGGAGAAGTTTCCCTCAAGCTTGTGTGTATCTGAGTATGCAGGTGATTGTGTGTGGAGACGTGAGGGTCCAACATGTGAGCTTGTGATGATCTGATTTAAGGTTACATCTCAGCACTAGAGAGACCACACATGACCTTACCATTTAAGAATAAATTATACACTTAGAAAATTATTAAAATCAAGAAAGAAGCAGCTAAACTATCAAAACAAATGGAGAAAAGCGTGTCTAAGACCAATTTAATGCACTATGGATTTGTCACTGTGATGACATCTGTCTAGTTGGTATTAGGATCACACTTAAATTATGCTATTGGGCACAACATTTAAATTTACAGCCATTTACCAGTTCTAAAAATAATAAAATACAACTAGTTTTGGCCCATCATGCACCATGGTGCTTCCTAGCACAGTTTTGTTCCTTCATAATTCTATTAAGAACAAATAATTTCGTTTTACCAGGTCAGTCTGGTTAGCTCTTGATGGGAGGTGATTTACAGTCATAACATGTTTATTAAACCAACAGGCATCTTCACCAACCTGGAATATGAACTACAAGATCCCCGGAAACAACCAATTGTCTTTTTCTGAGGGGCTATGGACTGATAAGCGTGTGGAGGGGAAGGAGACGGACAAGCACGCAGGCTTTGGGGGAGGCTAACTGAACACTGGCATGGGAGTAGGGGTGAGGGGACGAGCAAGTCAACGAGGTCCATCCATGCCACTGTCGCTTGCCAGGGTTGCCAGACACTTAACCTCCTTTCTAGCCAAGTCTGGTGCAATTGCTAGCCCAAAAAGCAACCCACTACTTCATCACTTAAGTTGCATAATCACAGGGTGACATCCTCTTTACAATTCTGATCTTTCCCTTAACAAATCAATGTCATTTGCTGTGTCAGTTCAACTGAACCAAACTAGCACTACAACTCACAGAACGCACAGATGTCTAAAAGGAAATCACAAAACTAGAAAACGATGTGCTTCCGAAATGGATTCATAAGGAAACTTATAAAAACATGGACGTCAATATATTTTATTCAGCACAGTTCTAATGTGTAACTCGAGAAACAAAAGTTCATGTCTAAGTGCAAAAAAAATACTGCAGCAGCAAACCATGTATGTTGACATCACAAAATGTGCCTGACAGAAACACGGCCGGAGTGCACCACAAATACGCGCATAACATTACTCAATCAATCAGGGATTTGTAAAGCGCACTACTCACCCGTAAGGGTCTCAAGGCGCTGGGGGGAGTGAGAAGGGCTGAAACAATGCCAGATACAATGTGCCATTTATATCCAATAGTAAATTGAAACCCACAAATTCTATGCCACGGAAAATTATATCAGTCTTTAAAACAATCTGTCTGTCACAGCATATAAAGTATATAATTGTCCCTAGTCCATCAAAGTTTAAGTTCCAGATAATAAAATATTATCAGATGTGGCTGGCAGACAGATACCACAATGCAGAACTCAAGATGTCTGTAGGGCCTACTCCGTTAGTGGCAACGTTTGTTGAGCATTGTGGGGTTTTTTGCATGTCAGTGCCAAAATTCCCTTTGGGTGAACGCCACACTTTATAACATTTTTACCAATGGCACTTTTGTATCCATGGCATGCCATAAAATAACTCCTCAAATCAATTGGTTTTGTGGCTGTGTCCCCCCTCTGACTCTACTCAATGGAATCCTGCTCTCTGGGTTCCTCTTCTGGATTCTTGACTTTGGTGACTTTTGTGCATCCCGCCATTTTTGGAGATGGTCTCCGTCTATACCCACGACCCGGACCCGCCATTTTGTTTGACCTTTGTTCCGTTCCTTCTTCCCTCCCCACTCCTCCTGATGACCCTCGATCGTTTTTCTCTTTTTGCTGGACTGCCTTAAATATATATATATGTATATATGTATTATATAATTGTCCAAGCCTAATCGCTGTTATAATGTAATCCTGTGTGAATTTACTATTTGTATATATAGAACTCTAACCACTAGTATATGTAGTAGACCTTTGTACTTACTACCATTCCTATGTGATTTTAGAGTTTATCTTTGTATCTCTTCCTTGAGTGACTTTACAACTTGTACATGTGCAATTTTTTTCCTGTTTATATCTCTTCCTTGAGTGACTTTACACCTTGTTCATTTGCAATTTTTTTCCGTTTTGTTATTATCTCATATGTAACTCATGTAATCCAAAGTCCTTATGTAACGCAACTGGTTCTTTTGTAAAGCGCTCTGACACCTTCGGGTAATGTTGGCGCAATATATAATCGCATTAAATAAATAAAAAATAAATAAAAATAAAATACCTATCCGTTTCCCGTCTTTCTTCTTGTGTATGTGCTGCTACATGGGGGAAATTAAAACAGTGCATGATGATGCCTCTAAAGACTACAGGCTTGATTTAGAGTTTGGCGGGCAGGATACTCCCTCGCAAATGTCACAGAGGACCCTGTCTGCTAGGTCTACTCACCTCATTTAGAGATGGACAGACCATAACCATTCCATCAACGGACACTGCATTGGCTACATTGATGTAATATTTCGTCCGATGGCCCGACGGAGTAGTGACCATGGGAGGAAGGACTTTACATCATCCAACTTATTTAGGGTGGACTGTGTAAACTCTTATTTTTCTTGTGCATCACCTCCAGGAAAAGGACAGGAAAACCTCCCAGGGTGTGGGGGGGCATTATTTCTTTGTTTTTCCCCAAAAAAAATTGACAACGGGCCATCATGGATGAAGTACTGTCCGTCAACTTTTTCCTATATTGACAGGAACCGCCATGTCGGTGGTTCCTGTCATTGAAGAAAGTTGTTCTCAGGGCATGCAGATAATTAAATTTGGCAGCTGGAGTCCCACAGGTTGGCAGAGGTATTGTCCTCTGCGTTCCCGACAAAGCAAACACCATCCACCAAACTAAATTAGAGCAGCAGCAGCAGCTTGCTAGAATGAACTTGTTCAGCACACATTTATAATGGCAAAAAGTAAACTACAAGTCTCGGAATTCAAAGTCATGTTTGCTATAAAGCCGGTACTAACTGAAGGTGCTACACATGACAGGGGGCCACTCATAAGCTATAGCAGTATTCCTTTGATCACACATAATTTACCTTTCCTCTGGACTCGCTAAACCCTCAAAATCACCCATGTACCCTCTCCATCAATCACTACACTCTGAGATAAGTCATCACTCCCTTACAGTCATTCCCCCTGTGAGGAAAGGCCCTTTGTGTAGGATTCCTCCACTTTTTGCTAGATTTAGTGCTGGTTTACTAACTCCGAACACTGGAGTGCTGAAGTCCACCACCCAGTGTATGTCCTCTGACCCTTAAAGTATATGTGCAATTGGCATATTTAACTAACCTATAAGTCCCTAATATATGGTACTCTGTGTGCCTAGGGTCTGTAAGTTAAATGCCTTTAGTGGACTGCAGCACTGATTGTGCCACCACTACAGTGACAAAGTAAAAAACATAATTCTGGGCCTGCCACTGTAGCCTACTATGGTCGTTTTCAAACTGCCAATTCAACCTGTCAAAATAACTCTTTTGACAGGCCTAAACCTTTCTTTTTAATATGTGTAAGTCACCCCTAAAGTAGGGCTTACGGGCCCATAGGGCAGGGTGCATAGTATCAAATAGAAGGACATGTGTATTTAATGTTTTACATGATCTGGTAGTGAAAAATACACAAAGTTGATTTTCCATACCGAAGGGCTATAATTTCCATATACTAACATTGGGTTACACTATCACATTAAATAAATGCTAACTGCAGTGCAGAAATAGCTAGAAAAGTGGTTCAACCGATCATACTAATAGCTAAATTAATTTCAAAATATTGCCAAAGTTGGATTTAAGTTAATTATTAAAGTAAAGGTAACTTAGAAGTTGCCTTGTCCTTTACCTAAAAGCATCTAATAGCCTTTCTGTTAAAGCCAACAGCTGTCACCTTTCAGCCTGTTGGTTTCACCATTAATTAGGTATGAACAGCTCTCAGGAAAGATAAACAAAAAGGTCATCTGCTGGGAGGAGGAATGACTTCCTCTGACAGTTGATCCAGAGGGCTGTGGCCACTGAGCTAGTACACTTTAAAGGCAGGCTGCATGCCAGCAAAGATGTAACTGACACCACGCCTGCCCCCTTCTTGTTATGTACTAGACAGCCTGTCTCAACCATAATTAGATTAAGAGTATCCTGAAGGGAGACTGTTTCTCCTTTCCCTAGCCACACCTCTGGATGGACCAGGGAGCTCTGAACAGGGGAAATGGTTCTGCCATGTTGGGTTTAGGTAGAGGGATGCATTCTGGGACAGTTCAAGGCTAAACCCCTAGGTAAAAATGGGTAGGTTACCCCTGGGAACTTTTTCCCTATTGGACAGGGAGCCTCCTCCATCCACAAGCTAGTGCCAAGTATAAAGTTGACACTCCTGCAGATCTTCCTCAGAACACTGCTGGGCATGTGGGGAGCAGAAGAAGGACTGTACTTGCTGACCAGATGACTGTAACTCAGAAGAATGACTGAGCCTGCTGTTTTACCTATAAAGATAAACTCCAAGGGCTGGACTTCCTCTCACTCAATCCCTGAGCAGAAGAGTGGATTCCAAGGGCTAGTAGGCTAGCCTCCTGTTAAGCTCCTGGAACACAAACTCTATAAGTAGCCTGCAACACAGCAGAGCCCAGCTGGCCAGTTCCAACTGGATTTGCCCTGGACCCTGCTGGTGGCTTCTGGAAAATTGAGTCTTAACTCATCAAGAGGTGCCCAAAAGGTCCTGAACCAGTGGCTGGTGCTAGAGCATACTCCCCCCTCAAGATTGTAAAGGGGAGAGGAGTTGGCCTAACGGCTAGGGCGGTCGACCTCGAATATGGGGAACTGGGTTCGAGTCTCGGCAATGACGCTGAACATCCTGTGATTCTCAGCAAATCACTTAATCTCCCCGTGCCGAACAAAAAAATGAATGTGTTCTCATGTAATGCAACTGGTGCTATGTAAAGCGCTCTGATACCCGATTTGGGTCAAGTTCGCGCTATATAAAACTCTGTAAAATAAATTTTAAAAAAACTAAAACTTAGAAACTTTTTCTGAACTTCTTCCTTAACCGCTTAACCGCGGCGGCAATTCTGCCGCGGTGCGGTGGTTTAGCGGAGTGGGCGGGGCCGCGATGGCCAAAGGACGTTCGCAGCACTACAGAGGTAGTGCTCGCGACGGCCGTTGGCCGACAGACGCACGCAACGGGTTAAAGAACCAGATTGGGTTACCACAAGACCGCCGCCAAACCACGTCTGTTGACGTTGCATCACCGCTACGTTTCAACTTACTGGTTTGCCCTGATGAAAGCAGCCCGACCTCTAAAAATCATATCTCTGGTTCCACTCATCCAATTGTTGTCAATTTGGTGTCTATTTGTTTATTGAAATTTATATTATTTTAATAAATTGGAGAGGGATTTTTATTGTGTTGTCCTGTTGAATTATTAACTGTTTGGCTACCGATAAATGCATTACACTTGTTTCCTTTGAGTTAAGCCTGACTGGTTGGCCACAGCTACCCAGGACTGAGCTAAGTTTTAAAGTAAAGTAACTTAACTGGACCTGATACAGAATATTGATATTACTTGGTGGGGACACACAACCACCCCATCTAATAATCTACTTTTCTCACATCCTAATTCTCACTATTGCATCAAGTGCTATTTCCCCTCACATGCCACATTCTCATCATAACTCAATACACTTTCAACAATTCTCATCACATTCTCATTAACATTTATGTACTACCACCACATTGGACTACACTCTCACCCATGACACTCTGTCCTCTAAAAAACGTTCCTTTACTATCTCACAATTATACACATACACCCTTTCTAGCAATTCTCACCATCACTCTTGAACAGTTTCAGTCACAAAAGACTCATTCTCAAACAGCACATGCTTGCCCGTATTTGTCCCACGTTCTCACCATTGCTAATTCATAATTTTACTTGCTGCCACCAAACTCTCTTATCTCTTATCTATCTCTCACAATCACTCAAATCTCTAACTCAAGGTCTTTCTCACACATTACCACCATCCTTCACCTCCCTTTGACTTACCCTCATTCACCAGCACTCATTCAAAGGCGCACGTCTCTACTATTACCATCAGTCATTTTAAGCAAAATGTGCCAAATTGTAGGCATATTCTATAGTCAGAATCTTACCACCACTCATACTGAATAATGTTTTCACCTAAATGTACCCTCCCTCCAAACTTCAGTCATCAACAACCACCATTTATCCACTCTTAGCATCACTGAACCACACTTTAACCATTATCAATCCACACCCTCACCATCACGTAACCACATTGTCAATAATACTCTTCCACACTCTCACGATCACAGTCACTTTCTCATGATCACTCCTCACCACTATCTCACTATCTCTCATGCAACATTCTCACTCACAGTCACTTGTCCCTACTCTCATCATTCTCCAAACTCTTACTATGATTCATATATTTCTTGTTTCCAATTCATGTCACCATGACTGTCACTATCATTAGTACTATTAAAACTGTCATTGTGCACCACACTTTCTCATGCACCACAATCTTACTCAATGTATCACTCCCCTTCACCACAAACCATACTCTCACTATTCACAATCTCACCATCACTTATCTGAAGTCTCACTCAACATCAGCCACTACATTCTTACCATCACTTACCACTTCTCACTCTCCCTGTAGAAAATGCCCCTTCCCTGCCATCCCCTTCTTTGGATGTGAGACTCACATTATCTCCATGACCTGAAACCCAATATTATTCCATTTGCTTAGGGTGGCACCCTGCTCTGTCATCCAATTGGGATTAAAACCTTTGTTTTACCCTAAGGCTGAATTGCAACTGGAATCATGCAGAGTGCATAAGGATGTCTGCACAAACCTCCCTTATCTCTTCCTCTCCATAGTCCATGTTTAATCCTTATCCTGCTGCTCTACAATATTTACATTTACCCTCTACCTCCAATCCCAAGGCAATATCAGGTGAACCTCCAGATGTACATCAGTGCCTCCCAAATCCACTTCCAGTTAGTAAAATGTTCACAGAAGCAGACCAACATTATATCATACATGAGCCATATTTTATAGGATGTAAAAGATCTTCCTTTTCATGGATGGAGCCAAGCTTTAAGAGAAGTAGCATTTGACCCATTAACCTTTGACTGGCTTCCAAATTTAGGCATGCCTCCTTCCACCACCCTGATGAGAATTTTGGAAGTCTTTGTCAACCCTGACCTCATTTTCATTCCCTGAATTCATGTGGTGCACACGTTTTGAAACTAGCCACTGGGTTGAGATGGCTACAGCCCTGTTTGCAGTGTATTTTGAATTATTTGAAGTGCATTTGCAGCAGGGAAGATAAGAAAGTCATAGATAGGCACAAAGCCTACTTCGCCAGAGGTCTTAATACCTGCAGAAAATAGCACCACACTAGAACCTTAAGATGCAAATGAGTTAAAACATGGAATCAGGATTCTGGGAGTCCAGATCACCAGGTTTAGGAAATCCCCAGATCCAACTCTGATAGCTAAACTTCAGGTCAGGTATTTCTGGAAAAGCCTGAAAACTTAAGTTTTGGTACCTATAATTGAACTTTGATCGCCCAGAATTGTGAATGAAGAATACCAGATTAGGACCTCCCGTTCACCAGATGGACTCCAACTTCCAAGTCCAAATAATGTACTTTTTCTAGCTTAATTGGTACATTACCAAGTGAAAAGTTAGGAGAAATTAAAACATTCATCCTTCTTAACGCCCCGCAAGTAGGCAATATTTTTGGGCACAAAGCCCTATCTATCAGTTTTTAGGAGCTAGGACTTTGCCTTAAAAACAAATTATGGGTGTGTAGCAAGAGGGTGCTGACGAACAACCTATGGGACCAAACCCTTGACACAAACTAAAGCAAAGCAGCACAAAGCTGTATTTGTGTTACGTTTGGTGAAGCAGTCAGTGAGGAGGAGGAGGCTGCACGGCTGTGTGACAGAAGCAGGGATCCCGGCCAAAAGTCGAGCAGCACGAAAGGGAGCCCAGGAAGGTGTTGAGCACTGAGCGCCACCAGGTGCCACCGAGCGATCGAGGCCTGGGCTCGGGCCAGGAAGCTCAGGAAGCCTGGAGCCCAGAGAAGCACACCAGGAAGTAAACCCGAGGGGAGCATCGAGCCGGCTGTTACGGCACAGGTGTTGGCGCTCCCTCGGCAGCCCAAAATTAAGTCCCTCTTTGGCCCTGCACCGAAGTTACGGTGTGCGGCAAGCAGGAGCAACAAGTGTGTGGCGGAAAGCCGCGGATAGTACCACAGCCCTAGGTTGAGCCCTAAGAACTGCGAAGCAGCCCGACCTAGAATCGGGTGCGCTTGCTGTTCTGGGTGTGCTCCCACCACCTCCACGCTACCTGGACAAAGAAGGAAGAGTACAAGTGGCACCAGGGGCAAAGACAAAATAAAATAAAAACCAGGAAGATAAGGACAAACATTTGCAGGATTGCATGGCTGAAGTCAGCTTCTTTTTTTTTTTTTTCAAAGTCACAACAAGTGCAATAAGTGCAGAGCTCCAGCCAGCCAGACAAGCGTTGGAAAGGCACAAGGTAATAGGCTGGTTGTGTTGCCCAGTCAAAGATCGGCCTGAAATTGGTGGTCATGCAGTCAGGAAAATCTAGGTCCAGCGTTCAAACCGCCCGGAGGAAAAGAAAGTGGGAGACAGCTCCACTTGAGACCCCATGATCAAACAGCGCCAAGAGGAAGATGTCAGCAAAGATCACTGCCAAGATTCCTGCAGAGGCTGTCTATGCTGGTCCCTTGTCAGCCATTGATGAAGTCAGTGAGTGTACTCAGGGCAAGATGGGCAACAATCACATCTGTACCGCAGCATGGCTAGAGCCAAGAAAATCAGACAAAAGTCACAAGTTCCTGATTTCAGATTACCTTTCCCCGTTGAACGAAGAGGAATGGCACGGAGTACCCTGCCCCCTCCCCCCCGGCCAGGGGGCTGATTCTCTAGAGGATAGCCCTACAGATATGAGCCGGGGACAGCTGTCATTGCCACCACCCCCATCTTTATACCCAGAGATTATTATCTTGAAAAGGATAATACCCACTGCAGTGGCAACCCAAATGCCAGCCTCAATCCCAACTTCTGTAACATCCCCGGGGACCAGATTATCATATGCACACTTGGGATCCCAGGGATCACAACACATAGGATCAGAAGTTACCATTTCAGATGATGCCCTCTCAGATGCAACAGATAAACTAAATAATGAAGGTCTTCAATGCAATTTTAATTCAATCTTAACTCATTCCCAGCCTTTAAAGAGGGAGTCCATGAACCTCAAGTGTACACTCCCGCTAGAGAGGCAGTGGCAAGTCAGTCTGAGCTGTACTGCGTAAGTGAGGCTGTGTTCAGCTCAAATGAAGTAAAGGAAGCAGACACGCAAGATGCCCTTCGCGCAGAAATCCAAAGAACAGAGCGCATAAAGAGAACAAAGAGTATAAAGGAGGCCACAACTGACATCAATAGCTTCTGGGAGGCAGTACTAAACACAATTTATTTTATTTATTTATTTATTTATTTAATTTGTAAGGTGCAACAGCTACCCAAGAAGGGTTTTCTGGCGCCAAGCAAGCAAAACCAGATAGTAAAATTTAACAGCAGAATCATTTGTTAAAAAGCCAGGTCTTTATTGCTTTGCGAAATTGGACGTAGACTGTTTCGTTCCGAATGGCGGGGGGAAGGGCATTCCAAAGTGAGGGACCCAGAAAGGAAAAGGATCGACCGCCCATCCGAGACAGCCTAAACCTGGGCACGGAAAACTTCCCCTGAGAAGAAGAACGTAGACATCGGGAAGGGACATATGGATGAATTAGGGAAAGTAGATATTGAGGTGCAGTCCCTGCTTTGATTTTGAACATATAGTTCAGGGCTTTAAATCGAATACGATTTTCCACCCTGAGCCAGTGCAAATCACGTAGATGGCTGGAAACTGAAGCGGTCCTGGGCAGTCGGCGTAAAAGTCGGACTGCAGAATTTTGGACCGTCTGCAGCCTGCGGGTCACCTCCTTGTTGGAGCCAAGATAAAGAACATTTCCATAGTCCAGTCTTGAAATAATTAAAGCTTGGACTACTGTTCTTTGGGTGGACTCAGGTAACATCCAGATGATCTTATTTAGCCACTTGAGGATGGTAAAACAAGTGGCAGCTACCTTAACAGCCTGATGGTGCATTGTTAATGAGTCGTCAATAGTGACACCCAAGTTGCGAACTTGGCAGGAGGGTTGAGGTAGGACACCCATCTCACATGGCCAATGTTGTGGGCCCCAAAGACCCTTGTCTTTGCCGAGTATTAACACCTCGGTTTTATCCCCGTTAAGCTTGAGAAAATTCATCTGCATCCATGATGCAATTTTACTCAAGCCAGATTGGAGAGGGGACTGTCCACTAGTTCCCTTCGCGGAGAGGGAGAAGATAAGTTGAGAATCATCCGCATAGGAAAATAGTGTCAGTCCCGCCTCTTCTGCTACGACAGCCAGAGGCCTCACATAAAGGTTAAAAAGCAAAGGACTGAGAATAGAGCCCTGAGGCACTCCATAAGGTGATGAATAGATATCAGAGCTGGCTGTTGCGGAGAAAACTTGGAAGGTGCGGTTGGCCAGGAACGAAATAAGCCATTTGAGAGCCGGACCGCAGATACCTAATGTTCTCAAAGTATGTATTAGAACGGTGTGAGACACAGTATCGAATGCTGCGCTTAAATCCAATAAGATAAGAGCAGCTGTATCTCCGGCATCCAGATGTTGCCGCAATCTTTCCATGATTCCCAGTAAAGTAGTTTCAGTAGAAAAGCCAGCTCTGAAACCTGATTGGGAAGGATGGAGAATGCCATGGGCTTCAACAAAGAGAGAGAGCTGAGAATGGATATGCTTCTCAAGGATTTTTGAAAAGGCTGGTAGTAGTGAGATGGGTCGGTAATTAGAATATACAGCAGGATCTGCATTGGCCTTTTTTAAAAGTGGGAGCACCATAGCGTGTTTCCAATCAGATGGAACTATTGCTTCTTGTAACGAGAGATTTAAGAGGTCCATAATAACTTGCAGGGATGAAGACTCCAATTGTTGGAGCACCGTAATAGGTATAGGGTCTCTAGGTGACCCTGATTTAATACTGCGAAGAAGTTTGTTAAAGGAATCAGGGTTTAATAGGGGCCATGAGTGCAAGCAGTTGGAAGGTACATTGATCATAGAAGTCAGATCGGGAAGGGTCATTCCCATTGGTAATGGATTGGGTGCACTATGAGGAAGAGTGTCGGGCTGCACTCCAGGAGAACCATTATTATGCTTATTAGCTACTTCCAGATAGATTTTCTGAACTTTTTGTACAAAAAAGTTGGCCAGCTCATCACATTGTTGTTTATTAAGTGGGGGAGGTTTAGATTGAGTTTTGGATCCTGCCAATTCTTTGACCATATTGAACAAAGTTTTAGAACAGTTCAGAGCATCAGTAATGGTGGTTGACACATAATTTGCACGAGTTGATTTGCATAACTTATGATAGGCTTTTTTTGCCTTTTTATAGAGTTTTTTGACTCTCCATTTTCTTTCCAGCACCTTGCATTTGGCTTTTTCTGTTTTCAATTGCTCATTAAACCAAGGTGCAGGAGCACAGTGATTAATATTTCTTTTAAGGGAAAGAGGGAGACAGGTGTCAATGGCATTCAAAAGCCAGTCTTGCACTAAAACAGCAAGTGTGTCGACCGTTTGTTTTAGAATGGGTGTTCGAGAATGTAGGAATTGATTTAAGGCAATGATGTCAAGTTTTTTCCAGTTCCTGGCTAACCTCTTCGGAATGGGAACAGGAGAGACCGAACAATCTGGGGATTTCAAACCGAATATAATAATATAATGGTCAGACCAGCATATTGGAAGTGCTAAGGAGCAGTACAAGTTAGATAGATTGGAAAAAATAGGATCCAGTAAATGACCTGCCTTATGCGTGGGTCCGGAGTTGTGAAGATAAATATTTAGAGCTTCTATATCAGATATAAAATTGGCACTGATTTTACATGTTAAGTCATCTAGGTGTAGATTGAGGTCACCTAGAATAGAGAAATTAGAAGTGCTCATAAGAAGTGGGGCAATAAGACCAGGAAAAGATGCTGCCCATGAAGCAACAGTGGAATCACTGAATAATCACGCTAATAAGATGGCTATTCAAGTGGACCTGTTAAATACGCTTGCTGTTTTCATATCAGGCATAGACGGAAAACTGGATAATCTGAAAGGCCTGATTTAAAGAGTACAATCATGGAAAGTTGATGAATTTACAATGTGCTCATGCAAGGAAGTAATCAACAAATTATTACAATTACTGGTACTCTTGAAGGAAATGCTCGGGTAAATAAGGAATGTATCAAGTGCAACTATAGTGACTACTGCACAAGTAGGTGATACAAGGAAAGTCCACAGCGCTTGGGAGGGATGCGCATTAGAGGCGGAGCAGATTATGACGCCAACTACTCCACCCATTTATGAAAAAAACACTAGGAATCCCCTAACCAGTAGAAACATGCAAGGGGACAGGGAGCTACCTAAAGACAGGAGAGTTCAGGAGCAGAAGCAAGGGCCAATGACTGCTGAGATGTTGCCATCCAACAAACCAACAACGCCACATATGACGAAGTGGGAAAAAAAGCGTGCAAGACAAGGCAGATATCGAGCTTATCCAGTGAGAACCTGTACAGGGCAAGCCCAGGTGAACACGGCAATGAGGTCTCTGACCCTACCTCGATGAAGGTCAAGCAAGGAGAACCAGAAGCTGAGTGCCAAGAGCCTGGAGAGCACCAGGAGAAGGGGTCGCCTCCACAGCCCCCACAGCTCATCCAGCCGGTTATGGATGAAGTGGGCCAGCAAGAGACTGTGACTGAGCCTAATGGTATCCCTAAAGATGACGCCGGAACAAAGGAGGAAGAGGCAGAAATTATTCCCGCAAACAGGAGACTTATTCTGAGCAGTAGCACCCCCGGTAGGTCGGGAGGCTCAAAAAATGGAAGTTGTATACTAGAAATGAGTACCAGGGATGTCAGTTGCCGGCAGGGCTGTGCCCCTGATCCAGAACAGGCCCAGGAGAACCTGGCTAAGAAGTCGGTCTACCACATAACATTGGACAACGCCCAAGGGGATAACGGTGCTGGATCGCAAATGAAGAAGAACATAGGACTCAGTCCTGTTTCTAGGCTGATCTGCGGCCAGTGCAGGAGTCAACCAGAGAAAAGGCTGGTGCATCATGCGATGACTTCATACGTCCAAGGGGGTGACAGCTTAAGGCTTCTGCTGTCTACGCAGGGCCAAAGGCAAGCCTATTGTGGATCCCTGAATACAGATCCAGAGGATCCCACAATATATTAAATCACTCAAGCATTTTAAAGCTAATCAAGGGCCTGCCTGGCCGAAGTTGAAACACATGCCATCTTCTCCATCAAATTCCTGGCGCCTCACCAAAAGCAAGTATCTGAACCCACATTGGTCATGTTCAAGTGCCCACAGATCCAAGCTAAAGCCATGGCTTGTAAGGAGCTGCTAAAGAGCTCAGGCATTAAAATAGTGCACTTCCAGGAGGGTTGCTATCCTCCCCTGTTCTTACCACCAAACTAACCTGCAAGGGACTGTGGAATTCATACGCCACCATTTCTGAAACAAATTAAAGCGCTGGATCCAACAGACACAATCAATTCTGAAAGGTGCTGTGGGTTGGTTTTTGTCCACAAACGGCTCAGGGCTGAAGATACAAGCAGCAAAGGCACATGCAGAGGAAGGCGCTGGGTTAAGACAAGTTACCAAATTGGGTGAGTTGGACAACTGGAGTTGGGGCCACGAAGACTGAAACGAGAAACCCATGGGGCAACACACTAAAAAGCATGGCAAGCTGAATATTTGTGCTTGGAATTTAGTAGGACTTGCCTCGAAAATTGAAGATGCTTCAATGTCAGAATGATTCAAGAAGTTTGACATAAATGCACTTCAGGAGACAGGGGCACAATTCAGCATCATGTTAATTGGGTTCATTTAATACAATAGATGGGCATGTAAAAAGTAGCACCCACGGAATAGCAAAAGGTGGGCTAATGTCCTACGTGAATTCTAAACTCACTGCAAAGGTTACGATGCTGGATATAAATGAATCCTGGTTACTGCCGCTACGCCTGGATAAGTGGGACAAACAGTCGATAACTCCACTGGTCCTAATTAATATTTATATTAATCTGAGAGAAAAAATAAAGATAGTAGGGAAGCTGATTAATCTGCTCCTGGAGTGAAAAGGAGATAAACAGATGGCAAATCTGGAAATCACCGGAGACTTTAACTTGAATCTTTTTCAAGATACACATCAAGATACACATGAGGATGGTGCAGAAGTGCTACAGGTTTTGCCAGCCTAAAGTTCTCCTCCACGTAGACGACATGACAATCTTGGGAAAAAACCTCTGAAGTCTAGTGAATCAGCTGGCCTGGTAGTGTTAAATGGACGCCTCTTGGGGGACATTCCACCTGCATGGACAAGTAACTCCTGCAAAATGACTTTGTACCTTGATTATACGATGATGAGTGCCAGTCTGTATAGTGGGATAGGTAATTTCAAAATCGATCATAGACCGGAGAGTGACCATTACCCACAAAACCTCTGGCTATCACACTCGGATAGTGCAGGCAGAAGCTTACCCTAAAAATCAAAAATGCCTTAAACGGAGCCCGGAGAATATTGAAGGCTTTGCAAGAGAAGTCGAGGGAATCCTGAAAGAAATATCAACCAGCAAGCAGAATTCGATCAAGGTATGAGAGCGTCTATCGGAGACTCTAGCAGTAAGGTATCTGACAAATAGCTCGAAGAATGACACAAATATTACTCCTAAAAGGTTCATCAACAGGCCAAATCCGGTTCACCTCATCAGGTCCTGGATCAAAAAAGCGCTTCGTCAACTGTGGCGCTCTCCACAGGATTCAGCATTACTAAAGTGCCTATGATTGGAGCGCAGGAGATTTTTAAAAAGTGGTATGGTTGCTAAAGAAAGAGAAATCAGAAGCAATGGAGGCAAAGTTACTAATCAATGAGCTTGACAAGGGTTCCAGGGTGACAACAATGCTAATATAAGTGAGAAAGAACGGATTAACTTCTTTGTGTGCTTCCTCTGCGGAACAGAGTTCCGCTTCGAGAACCAACCTGTCTTGGGTCTTCTGCTTAGTCAAGGCGGAGGAAA
This sequence comes from Calotriton arnoldi, assembly GCA_963921515.1. Taxonomy (NCBI): domain Eukaryota; kingdom Metazoa; phylum Chordata; class Amphibia; order Caudata; family Salamandridae; genus Calotriton; species Calotriton arnoldi. The sequence continues at coordinate 623,043 of CAWUFW010008788.1, read as the reverse complement.
GAGCGATGCACTTCCCTCTGGTGAGGGCATTAAAAGCGTCCCAGGTGATGGAAAGATCAGTATCTTGGAGTTTATTTAGTTGGAAGTATTCCCTGATCGTTTTGCGTATCTTGTCCCGAGAGAGACGTTCTCTAGTAAGAGATTCAGGGAAAAACCATTCACAGAGCTTTGGTGCCGGGAGTCCCCACTCCAAAGTCAACTTGACAAGGGCATGGTAGGACAGCGCAATAGGGTGGAAGTTCACTGCTGCGATAACCTGTGTTAAGGATTGGCTAATGAACACATAATCCAACCGTGAGTAGGAGTGGTGAGAGTGTGAAAAAAAGGTATAATCCCTAGTGTTAGGGTGTGTCATGCGCCACTCATCCACCAGGCCAATAGATCTTAGGGACTGTTGCAGAGCCTTTGTAAAGCTATTTGTGCGTTCCGGGTGCGTGCTATCTAACCGTAGGTCCCAGGTCAGATTAAAGTCTCCCATAAGTATGATATCTCCCTCAGTAAATCCCCCTAAAAGTTTCAGAAATGATTGGAGGAAAGTAACTTGCGCTGAATTATGGATATAAATCAAGGCAATCATGCAAGGTCTACCAGATATCGTCCCCTTCACTATTAAGATGCGACCGTCTTTGTCAGTTTTACTATCCAAGAAGTGAAAACCGAGGGATGAGTGAAATAAACGAAACCACTCCGCAATGTTTGGTGGGTGCGGATGATCGATAAATGGTTGGGTAATGCTTATGGCGAAGCCGCATTTCTTCACAGTGCTTCAAGTGGGTCTCCTGAAGTGCCACTACATAGTATCGCTTATGATTAAGGTATTTCCATAATTTGTGTCTTTTCACTGGGGAGTTCAGACCCCTGACATTCCAGGTCAATGGGGTCTGGTGCCATTGAAATGGTGGGTGTGTATGTTGGTGAAACAATACTGCTCTTTGCCCTCCCTGAAGGCCCTGTCAGCTACCTGTAGCCCAACTCTCATCCCCAGTTGTCCCCTCCCTTCCCGGGCGTATCGCAAAGAATCATCTGCATGGAACATAAAATAAGAATCAATATTAATTGATATAGGGAACAAAGTGTCCTACAATCGAAAAACTATTGAACTAAGTGTAGTGGTGAGTGTATAGATCTCACAAGCCTCATAGAACCTTCAATTGAGAATAGCTAACAAATAAGGTAGCGAGTATAACATTGTGAGAAGGGAACAGCAGTGAGTTATTTCAAGTACAGTGAACAATTCTTATAAATCTCTAAGGAGTCTCAGATAATACATCGCAAAGAGGAGTTGCCTCCAGAGTGGAGTCTTGTGTATAAGTTGGTGGTATGCGTCATCGAGTAGAATGCAATACAATTAGCAATGTCTACGAACCTGTGGGGAGCCAGGGATAGTATTTCACAAGGTGGGGCTTCCCCAAAATGCGTCTCATCATATCTAGTAGCCACATATCAGCATCGATTAATAAACATTACAGATAAAATAAACTAAGGTACTCAAGTGTGTCTGTTCCAGTTGAACGAGGTAGACCCCATCAGCCAAAGGTGCCCCTCTTCCCCTGTCTCCTGGCGCGACGCTGCGGGAGCCAGAGTCTGTTATCAGGAGCAGCGGGGTCCTGTAGATGGGTCTTCCAGTTGATCCACAGATTGTCCTGGGTTTGAAATCTTCACTCCCAGAGGGGTCGCCGCCTCTTGTAGATCGGTAAGATGGTGAGACTTGTTGTGGTTTGAGAAAGCCAGGCCAAACGGATATGTCCAGCTGTATTTATTATCATGACAAAGCTTCTCGGTGATGGGCCTAAACTGTTGCCTCCTTGCCAGGGTTGCTGGAGCAATATCTTGGAATATGAAGCAGGACCTCCCCTGGAAGGACACTTCACTTAACTTTCTTGCAGATTGAAGGATAGCTTCTTTTGTTTTTAAAAGAATGTAATTTGGATAAGACATCTCTAGGGCGTTCCCCCTCAGCTTGGGCCAACAGGTCTACTCTGTGCACTTGTTCTAGCTTGACTTTAGAGGCCCCCGTGCCCAGTAGTTCACAGAAAAGGCCCGTCACAAATGCTTCTAAATCTGGGCCTTCTGTTCCCTCCTCCAGGCCCTGCAGTCGAAGGTTGTTGCGCCCAGAGCGGTTTTCAAGGTCCTCCCACTTTAAAAGTGTGGCCTGGAGATGTGTGTGAAGTCGGTTAGGAGAGTTCTCCATATATTCGACCTTCTGAGTGAGGGCTTGGCAATTATTTTCTAGGTCAAGCGCTTGTGTGCCTATGAAGTTCACGTAGTGCTGGAGGGCGACAAATTTGGAGTTAATTTCTGTTCGAAGTGCATGTATTGAGGAGTTCAGGTGAGCTTTTATGTCCTCTCGTAGTTCTTTTTTGAAGTCCCTGAGGGAGGACAGAAGATCTTCCTTAGTGAGGGCCATGTCTACTTCTGTACGTGCGGGTGATTGAGATACTGGGGGCTCAGTTGGTAAAAGTAGCTTGAGACCCTAAGACCCTATTTGTCTGAGATTTTTTGGGAGGCATGAAGATTGCAATCCACGATAAAGCTGCTTCAATGACACCGCCGAGTAGTCAGACTCTAAACCCCACAGCATATACAAGGATTGATATGGGCACCCGTAGTGTCTGCGGAGGGGGGTGATGCATCCAGAAGCAATAGTCTGCGTATTGCAGAAATTAGGGGGATCTTGTTAAAGCTGCCCTTCTCAGCTCAAGGCCGGACAAGCAACAGGCAAGCCGTGGCAAGTGCTGGATGAGTGATCGTAATGGGGCCACAGTAGTGTTCAGGAGACTTAATCACAAGGCCAAGGTTGTATGCACTTGTGCTACAGAGTGCCAGAAGAGTCAAGCAGGCTTAGCTTGGCACCCATAGCAGAAAGGCCACCAAGTGGAATAAATTAGATGGGGCCCTCTGTGTTGAAAATGCGAGCTTATTCCAGGGCTTAGGCATCCCACATGTGGTTTTAAACAATTGTGATGCAGCAAAGGTCGTTTAATCCCCATCCGCTGCAGAAGCCAGCCATGGAGAAATCGGCAGTCGTCCACTGCGAGGGCCGCTGTGGAGCAATGAAGACAACAAAGGCTCCCTCACGTCCACAGCGCTGGTCCAATCACTACAAACGCCGCCGAAGCCCTCTCAACAGCGGGACTGCAGGGGGAGCAAAGAAATGCCTCCACCGTTGCCGCAGCTCCATGCCGTCAGATGCCACCAACCGCGCAGCCTTACCACAGTGAGGGATCATGTCTCTGAGGCCCCCTTGGCCAGGAGGTCCTCCCGCAGTCCCTGACTGGCCCGCAAAGTGATCAGGGCCGCCCGGGTGTTGGAACCGCAGCAGCTCTGCACATCAAGAGGGAGGCAGCCATTCTCAGAGGGCCCAGGACTGCCCCCGTCCTGGCAATGCCTCTACAGCAGAGCGTGTCAGGTCCGCGCGACTCTTGCAGGCCACACCCCAGCCTTCGGCGCGACTCCACGTAGCTTCTCCGAGGTTATGCTGCAGGGCATTCAGACAAAGTCACTCATCCCCAGATAATACCTGCGGCTCCCCTCTTGCCACTCGCAGGTATTAGGGGGAGATAGGGCCCTCACAGAGGCTCACTACCCCAGTTAGAGAGAAGAAGGTAGTGGAGCTCGAGCGGATCACGTCCGTTCGGCCATGATGGTTGGCCACGCCTCCCTGGATTAACTTCTTAAAAGCTCATTATAAGGGTAGTAGAGATGACCCTTCCGCCCCGGGTCTCAGTCTGGTCCGACCTGAACAGTATGGGTCCATGTGAGATGGCGACCCCCAAAATCCATAGCAATGGCGCTATCAACATCTTAGAACATTCAATGGAGCCCTTAGACCATTCAATGGAGTCCTTGGAAAAAAAATTGAGAACTCACATACCAACAGCTCACCCCGTCCGAATGGTATACCAACAGCACTTCTGAAGCCAAATGTTACAACCTGGGCTGCTTTTCTGAATCTGATGTTTGCACAAATATTGTTGATGGAAAGCATCCCAGAAAGCTGGAGAGTCTCAGTGATTCACCCCATTTTCAAGGGTTGGGTAGCCGCATCCCCAAGTAAGTATAGATTGATATCACTGCTCGACGTGGACCTCAAATATTTTTCAACATTATTATTGCAAGATCTACAGGAGTGGGTGACAGAGGCAATTAGGCTGCCAATGAATTAAACAGGGTTTCCAAAAAGCAAGGAACCACCACCAACTTGATGGCTGTGGGCCTCCTAATGAAAAGGGCATGTGATACCCGTACGCCGCTGTTCATGTGTTTTGTGGATATTAAAGCAGCCTTTGACCATGTCCCTCGAGATTTGCTTTGGGAGAAAATACAAGGCTGGGGAATTCCACACAATCTTCTGAGGGCAATCCAGTTGTTATATACAAAAACCTGGGTATAGATCAAGGTTGGGGACAGGCATTATTTGTCCAAAAAGGTCAACACCTCTCTTGGACTGAAACAGGGATGTGTACTTGCACCACTGTTGTTCAACCTGTTTATCTCAGATCTCTTGCTGTCCCCAGCTGAAGTGCTGTCACATGCATTGAGTCTCGGGACCCAACAGCTGAGTAACATCCTATGTGCAGACGATCTACTGTTGTTAAGCAACACCCGAGTAGGCCTGCAAAGGCTAATCAATAGGCTTGCAGAGTATTCAGCTAACAATCAGTTGGAAATCAAACTTAAAAAGACCAAAGTTATACCCCTAAAACGAAGAACAGTGAAAAAGGAAAAATGGTGCCTAAATGGGTCCAACATTGAAGAAGTTGCAACTTACACGTACCTAGGGTTCAAACTGGACTCAATGAGTTCCTTTGCAGCACAAAAAAAACTATTATTCCAAAGTCTGAAGTGTTAAAATTTGCCTTTTCTAATTTGAGGAGAAGTTTGTGGGGTCACAATTTAAAAGTATTGACAACAGTGATTAAATCAAAATTGATTCCGACTATATCATATGGAGGTGAGATAATGTTGGGTGAAGATGTGGATCTGCTGGAGAAGCTTGTAATATGAACATACAAACAAGTGTTTCAGATGCCAAAGTCTGCCTCCCCTGCCCAAGTAAGATTGGAATTTGCCTTCGATAAACACTAGCCAGACAAGGGGCTTTTGTCAAATGTCGTCATCAACTGCGGAGTGCCCCGGAGGGACTACTGATCAATCTCGCCTGCGCTGGGATAAATCTGGCAAGGGGGAAAGGTCACTTTGCCAAACATCTACAGAAAAGAATAGAGAATCTTGGTATCTTAGATCAGATTGGCAACTGAACATGAGTGACTATACCTTTAAGAAAACTGTGAACAAATGCATATAGCAGAAAAGCCGCCAGGAGGATAAAGCTACATTGACAAAACCATCCCATGAGTGGCTAGTAATAAACTCTTATAACATCAGTAAGGAACAACCCTACTTTGAACCAGCACTGTCATTGACTATCAAAAGGGAATTGATAAAGATGCAATTAAGATGCCTTCCAACACTCGATTTTACTCCGAAGTGGAAGAAGAAATCCTAACCAGAAAATGCATATGTCGCTTGTGTCGTCAAACAAAAGAAACATTTATGCATATACTTTGTGTGTGTGTGCTCCAACCAGCTAGTACATCAAGGTCACTGCTGCGTAAGGAGTTCTTAGCTTTAGAAGTTAGAACCTGTAGGTCGGCTGACATAGAGGCTCTAAATCCTCAGAACTTCATGCTGAACATTCGACTGGTGCAATTGTTAACAATTTTTAACAAACAGATAACAACATATTAAATTGAATACTGTCTATTGGCTAGAAAAAGATTTATAGAATGTTCCTAATTCTCGAAGGGCTGCTAGGGAGTGAACAAGAGAATTATTGACCCCTATCCCAGAGTTGATGTGAAACAGCAATCCTGTCCTCAATCCTGTTCACTGTTGGATGTTTAGCACTGACTAGTTTAAACAAACCTCTATGGAATGTCCTTGGGAAAAGATCTATTATTAATTCTCGTTTGCACAGGAACCCTGTCCTTTATCCCATCTACACTGGGGTGCTCAGCATTGATCAGTTTTAACAATGCAAAATGGAGTATTTATGGGAAAGGATTCATTATTATGCCGATTGCACATTAAATGTTCTTTCTGCACAGTTGCGTCGATGCTTGCACCAGGCACTTTGCTAATATTTTGCATGTGCAATTTTAACCAGGCTGATATAGGATGACGATTCATCTTAAATTGCTCAAATTGTTTATGCCCCTTTGCACAGTAAGCCTGTGGTATCTGGTTCTCTTCCTTTGGCCTAGCGCTGCTGACATAGTGGAATGTAGACACTGGAATCTTGCTATGTCAACAAGGGGTTTAGAATGTATTGGGATGAAATACTGACAGTTTATACAGAACGCTGCTGGGCTGTGGATGGGATCTTCTCCACAGAATATACTACAACCTGCATCTCCATCTACCTTGAGCACTGCGTTGTTTCTTGCCGCGATAACTACAAAGCCTTTGATATTTGCATGTTGCACCGTCTGTATGACCCTCCGTGATCCTAGGACTATATATTATTTATGCTTTTTCACACAGTGTATCCTGCGAAGGAGTCCACAATGTACTTTCCGCATGATCTCCCTGTGCACAGTTACAGAATATAGGAAGGCCTATGATTTTAAAATTGTCAAAGCTTTCTTATTATTACGGTGCTGTTTGAACAACGCATTCATCTAGTATGACTTACTGGCGTACAGCCAGTTAAAGGCAGAGATTCACTGATTTTAAGCCTATGCTTCCTTGTACAGTAGGTTTTTAAATGTTGGCACTATGTATTTTTGTATGATCCATTGGAGCTTAGACAGTCTGAAGCTGAAATTTACTGATTTTAAATGTATCGTATTGATGATTGAGTTGTGGGTTTTGTGTATGTTTATGATTTTTATAAACTAATAATGAATGCAGATGTGTAATGAGAGCTGAGTTCCATTTGTGCATGCGCATGTTCTCGTTCTCGCATGCACGCTATTGTTTATGTTTGATCCTCTCACAGTTATTGCATGCGCACATTGTGTGTTGTTGTACATTTCTTGTGTTCACTTGAATTTGCATTCTCGTGCATATCACATTCTCGTTGAAGTCCGAATGCCGGTAACTGATATTGGCAACTGGTACTTCAAGGAGGAAGGATGCACTCCAGTGGTGTTCTCATTTAAGCTTGAAAATAAAGCCACTTCAAATACCATCAAGACTTCTCTGCCATTCTTTATTGCTCCCTTTTCATCTGGCGACGAGGATGGGATAGATGAAAAGGGAGCAATAATGAATGGCAGAGAAGTCTTGAAGGTATTTGAAGTGGCTTTATTTTCAAGCTTAAATGAGAACACCACTGGAGTGCATCCTTCCTCTTTGAAGTACGAGTTGCCAATATCAGTTACCGGCATTCGGACTTCAACGAGAATGTGGTATGCACGAGAATGCAAATTCAACTGAACACAAGAAATGTACAACAACACACAATGTGCGCATGCAATAACTGTGAGAGGATCAAACATAAACAATAGCGTGCATGCGAGAACGAGAACATGCGCATGCACAAATGGAATACAGATAATCATAACAATAGAGTGCATGTGAGAACGACAACATGTGCATGCACAAATAGAACTCAGCTCTCATTACATCACCCTCCCCCTATTAAAGAAAAGAAAACAACATGTTTTCACAAAACAAAGTGAATCATGGTATGAAGTGGATAAAACTAAGACATGTAGAAATCCCTAAATTTGGAGGGAAGGGAACAATTGTGTGAAGACCTTGAAAATGCAAGGCCTGGCATAGACATGGAACCATCATGCTGAGGTGAAGGTGTGGATAAAAACCCTGTAGTAGATGGGGGAGAAACTGGTACTTTAAAATCACTTTCATTGGTTGTGTTAGATTCATTAAAGGATGAATCCTGTGAATAATGTGAAAACTTCATACCATGACAGTTTTAAGAAATTTAGGGCCAGAAGTAGGTAAAATCAGTTTAGCGAGTCCTTAATAGCGATTTTTAGGGAATCGCTATTAAGGACTAGCAAAATGCTATGTAGGTAGGAATCTCAATAATTTTAGCGATTCCTACACATTCCTTATTTGCGACTCGCAAATTGCGAGTCGCAAATAAGGAATGGCTTCCCATTCATTCCTATGGGCCAAGAGGCCCATAGGAATGAATGGGAATTGCGCGCGCAATTTCAGAGTACCCAGTAGGTACTCGCAAATTGCGCACGCAATTTCAAGGGTGCAAGGGTTCCAAAAGGACACCCTGTTGCACCCCTGAATTGTGCATGTGTGCACTTGTGGCGCACATACATGCCCTAAGGGCATGTATGTGTGCCACATGGCACTTTGAAATAAGCAAAAAAGTGCTTTTTGAAAGGAAATCGCAACTTACCACCAACTTCAAGTTGGTGGTAATTCTACGATTCCTTAAGGCAATATCCCAATTTGCGATGCCTACTAGCATAGCATTTATGGAATCGCAAATTGCGATTCTCTAAATCCTTGTGCAAAATAAGGGATCGCAATTTTTGCAATTCCTTATTTTGCAAGTAGGTATTTGCCTACCTACATAGCACACAGCTAAATTGCGATCGCAAACGCTGATATTCTGCTAATTTTAGCGTTTGCGATCGCTATTTCGCTTGCTACATCTGGCCCTTAGCTGCCTATTGTAACTTTGGGGCTGCATTAGATTATCATCTTAGAGACCAGTTTGTGTATAGTTGCTATTTAAAAAAAAATCAGGAACGCATACTCAGCTGTAGGGATCCCTCTCTAGCTGAAGTTATTGACATGGCGAAGGGTATTGAAAGGTCTATTATTTCTTCTAAATGTATTGCCAATAATAATGTCAATTCTGTTAATTTAATTCATCCTGATTCATCTGTTAACGCTGTTACTTACAGGCCCAAATTTTCAAAACCTTTTCAAAACAAACAATACAAACCTAACGCTTTTTGTTATAGGTGTGGTTGAAGATCTCATCTTGGAGCTAGTCCTGTGTGCACCGCTTTAGGTAAACAGTGTACCATCTGTTTGTAGGAGTAAGAAAGTGATTAGAGTTAGCAGTCTTCAAACCTCTGATCATTGTGACAATGTTATCTCTATTCCCAATGCTGCATTACCCAATGATATGGAGAGTCTCATGCTCTCCATTGATTCTCATCCTTTGGTGTCATCTTCTCACAGAGTCAAAGATCCCATCTGTCAAGTTACTGTGGGTGATCTTCTTGTTGACATGATGGCAGACTCTGGAGCACCTGTCACCATTGTATCAGATCTCTTGTTTAAAGAGCATTGGTCATCTGACAAATCTCTGGAGGTTCTAGACATCATTCCCAAGGCCTATGGAGACCACACAATTGACATGTTAGGTTATTTCTTTGAATCCTTAACCTATTTGGGACGGAAAATTGTCCCAAAAGTTTATGTCGCTATTAAAGGAAAGAACATTGTAGGCTGGCAGGATTTGGCCAAGATGGGTCTCAAGTTGGTTCCTGGCTCCGATAATCCTGTTCAAATAAATGATGTTTGTGTTTCCTCAATATCACAATGCTCAGATAATGATCCTTCCAAGATCATTTCTGAATTTCCTGAAGTTTTTTCTTCCACAATAGGAAACATTTCTAAATTTGAACATGTGATCAAATTAAAAGCAAATGCAATCCCTATCTCACACAAGTCAAGGGCCATTCCCTTGAGCGTAAGGGATGACCTTAAAGTTTTGTTAGACAAATTAGTTACTGAGGGTATTATCAAAACAACTGACTCATCTGAGTGGTCATTCCCATTGTCATAGTTAGAAAAAAGGATCAATCTATTCGCTTGTGTGCTGATCTACGCTCACTCAATAAAAACATAGTAGTAGATTGTCACCCATTACCCAAAATCCAAGATATATTGTCAAATATCGCTGGTGCTACTTACTTCACTCTCTTTGATCTGCGCTCAGCGTACCACCAAATTCCCCTCTCTGACTCCTCTACAGACCTCACTACATTTGTTACTCCTTTTGGGGCATATACATTTTTAAGGTTACTATTTGGTTTAGCCTCTGCGGCTAGTGTTTTCCAAAGATTTATGGATCACATTTTGAAAGACATTGACTTGGTCCAAGCATACCAGGATGATGTACTAATTTTTTCTAAGAACAAGTCAGATCACTTATTTACACTAAGAAAAGTTCTAAACAAATTCAGAGAGATTGGTGTCACTTTAGGTACTGAGAAATGTAAATTCATGGTTAATTCACTAGAATATTTGGGACATACAATTTCTGCTGCTGGCATCACTCCCAATTTCTCACTTACGCAGGCCATTTCTCAAGTTACAGTACCCAATAATAAGGACTCTCTTAGATCCTTCTTGAGTATGACCGAGTATTATTCCAGGTTTATTTCAGGTTACGCACAAGTTGTTCAACCGCTACGCATTCTACTCAAGAAAAACACAAGTTTTACATGGAATCAGGAGACACAGGAGGCATTTGATCTTGTGAAAAGGCTAATTCTTGAGGCGCCTGCACTTACTGCTTTTGCACCTGGTCATAAATGCACCATTTCAGTAGATGCAAGTCAACGTGGTCTTGGAGCTGTTCTCTGTCAATGGATTAATGGTAGAGAAAATACCATTGGTTTCTCTTCCAGGTCGTTGACAACTGCAGAAAGTAACTACAGTACCATTGAGAGAGAGGCACTCGCCTGTTCCTGGGCTGTAGAGAAATTCAGGACTTTCATTTGGGGCACTCATTTTGAAATTTGCTCAGATCATAAACCGTTAGTCCATTTGCTTAATGGTAATGGCACGGGCAAAGCCTCAGCTGGACTAGTACGCATCCTTTCACGCTTACATGAGTATAATTTTCTCATAAAATACAATTCTGGTGGACGTAACGTCAGGGCTGATTGTCTATCCAGACTACCTTTACAGGATTATTCATCTGGTTCGAGGTTTGATGATGTTGAATGTGTTGTTGCGAGCATTGAAGATTTCATTGGAAGCATGTCTTGTATATCTCAAGAAGACTGGCTTAAAGCTTCAGAAGAAGACAATGTTCTCTTGGCGGTCAAAAATATGATTATTTCTGGCTGGCCAAGGGAACGCTCCTTACCTGCTCCATTGAAGTCTTTTGCACAAGTTTCTGATGAACTTTCTGTTGTTGAAAATTTACTTATGCGAGGTTTTCTAGCTGTACCCCCTGTTTCTCTTCGTTGTAAGATTTTCCAGTTAGCACACGAAGGGCATTTAGGTGTGGGTGCCACTTCTAGAAGATTAAAAGAAAACTTTTGGTGGCCTGGCATGGAAAGAGACGTTTCTAACTGGATAAATTCTTGTCAAACCTGTCTTGTATCAGATAAGCATTGGAAAACTGTGAAGACTCCTTTGCATAATGTGCCTGTTCCAGAGGAAGCTTGGTCCAAATTAGCCCTCGACTTCGCTGGACCTTTTGAAGTTTTACCTAGTGACAAAAAGTACATTATTGTATTAATTGATTACTTCTCCAAGTGGGTAGAATTCGAGTTCTGCTCCTCACCTAACACCTCGTCTGTGATTAGTTTTCTGTCAAGAGTTTTTCTGTCTGAGGGTTTTCCTAAAGAACTAGTCACAGACAATGGTTCTCTTTTCACTTCAATTTCAATGGCTGATTTCCTAACTTCTCATGACATTAAACATTTAAGAGTGGCATTATATTCGCCTTCGTCTAATGGCCTAGTAGAACGAATGAATAGATTCATCAAGGAAGGTATTCAGTCCGCTTTAGCATGTAACTCTCCTGTAGACCTTTTTCTTAAAAAGAAAATTTGGTCTTATCTTACCACACCCCACTCTTCAACAGGTATCTCTCCTTTCAGACTTCTTAAGAAGAGAGATCCTAATGGTACCCTGTGCCCTAGCTGGTTAAAAGTTTTAAGAAAAGAAGATGATTCATGTTTAGTTTGTAAAGATAAACAAAGTATGTTAAAGAATGTTGCTGCTCAACAGATTATACAGAAAAAATTGTTTGCCACAAAAAGTTGTAACACCGTCCATGAGTTTCAGGTTGGTGATTGGGTCATGGTGAAGCTTCCTAATAAAGTTAAAAAAGGTCTTTCAAAATTTTCCTTCCCTGTACAAATCCTCAAGGTGGCAAAAGGTTCTCTTTTCTTGGACAAAAAAGGGTGGTGGAACAAAAGAATGATTGTCAAGTTAACCCCTGATCAAGCTTCTAAAATTTTAACCAACAAGAGAAATGACCTACAAGAGGATTTACATTTTTCACATTATTCACAGGATTCATCCTTTAATGAATCTAACACAACCAATGAAAGTGATTTTCAAGTACCAGTTTCTCCCCCATCTACTACAGGGTTTTTATCCACAACTTCACCTCAGCATGATAGTTCCATTTCTATGCCAGGCCTTCCATTTTCAAGGTCTTCACGCAATTGTTCCCTTCCCTCCAAATTTTGGTATTTCTACATGTCTTAGTTTTATCCACTTCATACCATGATTCACTTTGTTTTGTGAAAACATGCTGGGTTTCTTTTCTTTAATAGGGGGAGGGTGATGTAATGAGAGCTGAGTTCCATTTGTGCATGCGCATGTTCTCGTTCTCGCATGCACTCTATTGTTATGATTATCTGTATTCCATTTGTGCATGCGCATGTTCTCGTTCTCGCATGCATGCTATTGTTTATGTTTGATCCTCTCACAGTTATTGCATGCGCACATTGTGTGTTGTTGTACATTTCTCGTGTTCACTTGAATTTGCATTCTCGTGCATACCACATTCTCGTTGAAGTCCGAATGCCGGTAACTGATATTGGCAACTCGTACTTCAAGGAGGAAGGATGCACTCCAGTGGTGTTCTCATTTAAGCTTAAAAATAAAGCCACTTCAAATACCTTCAAGACTTCTCTGCCATTCTTTATTGCTCCTTTTCAAGATGCAATGTGTTTCCTTTGGGGCTACCTTCCAGCACAAAAAAAGGTTTGAACTAGAAAGTAAATAATTTTTTCAATAGTTTGTGCCAGTTTCCTTCCCTATCGTGACCTTGCACCAGCACTTAATCTTGATAAATCTGTCCCAGAATCTTTACTTATTGCAGAGTAGTGGTGGAAAAGTGTGGTGGCCTTGGATTGACTGAGAAAGCTTGTAAGTTTTGGGCATGTACGAGGGAGTGTAGAGATACACTTTCTTGATTGGGTGACTGCCTGTCCGCGGATGGGCTCTGTGAAGTGAGCAGGGTGGTGATGACTCTCCACTGCCTCTGCTGTCTGGACATCTCCTTGAGCAAATACCAGGCCTGAGGCAGCCGGAGAGAATCAGGGGGCCCGTGAACAGGTATAGTGCATCTGACAGGCTGCTCCACAAGGCAGGCCCAGGATGGCTGAACTCCCCAAGCCCCCTGCAGCAGGTTCTATGGCACTACCCAGTCCTGAGAGCTACCCTGGTCCGTACCTTCATCATGGGTGCCTCGCCTCCTGCAGCCGTCTTCACGGCAGCTAAGTGCATATGTATAAGCAACGTCAGCTTATTGTCGAATACTTCTGCCCAGTAACATTTAGCAATTTTATTAGGCTCTCATAGCCCAAATATGGGCTTTTCAAAATGCTGTTTGGAATTATACTAAGGAGAGATCATGTCGAATAAATGAAAAGTAGAATTCACAGGCTGCAAAGAGAGCTTTATCGCAGGCACACATTTTGTAGAGCAGTCTATGGCTTTGATGACTGCATTGACACCACATCGCTCAATATCAAGATATATGTGCAGATATTAAAGAGAAATTATCTGTAATGCAACTGCTGTGTGAATTTGCTATTTTTTCACATTTTTAATCCATTCTTCTGATCCTTTATTTTCAGTTTCAGGAGTTGGAAAACTGGACGTGTTTTTTTTACCTTTTAGCGTGGATTATGCTTTTTTAAGGCTTCTTTCCCAGAGGGCTTGTGCTTATTTTGGACATACGGCCTGCCAACACCTTATCCCCCTCTGCCCCCAAAATGTTTTACTCCCGCTCCAGGCACAGGTTTGTCTGAGAGTCACTGCAGCAGAGCGCCCGTTATGAGCAGAGCTGGGACAACATCCAGGGCAGCCAACTGGACGGTCCCTGTCATGCTCCTACAAACCTCTACCATGGGTCTGTGTCACCTCCAGGGGTTACTACTAGGGTGGTGACTGCAAAGAGCAACTCACCTGTCACACCACTGCCCTGCTACTGCTTCGTCTGCTGCAATGGTCCCATGTGTGAGAGAAACACTTGTTCTGCTTCTGTAAAGGCTGATTCTCATGTGTGAGGGATATGGCCTCCACAACTAGACAAAATGCCAGAAATGTACATACACAAGCATGACTCGAATACTGTACATTTACATTGTACAGTGTACTGGCCACTCTTTACATCATGCAACGGGCAGTCTTGACATGGGCCGGACTCCTGCTTCACGGCTTGCAATCCTTCAACCCCACACATGTGAGGAGCCCACCCTCTTATTTACTTATATCCAACATTTTCCTTGCACCCTGCATAACACTGTGCACCCAGCAGGAACCCTGCTCGCCCCCAGGCACTGTGCACTTTCCTGTGGACTCTGAACTCCCATTCAACCCAACCCTCTCCTTCACCCAGCCATCATCCCTTGCAGCGTATGCTCCCACCACCCACCCCGCAGTCCCACATATTATGGTCAGGGACTACCGACTATCCCCCTCCCTGTCTTGCGCACTACCACAGTTAAACAATTAAAGCAATTGGACATGAGAGGAGTTTTCTTTGGAAGGCGGGGGGTCTCGCGACCCCCCGGCCGTATTTATTAAAAAATGAAAACAAATTAAAATTTGAAATAAACAATATTTACACAAGCATTTTATGCAGAAAAAATTGACATTAGATTACAATCAATGTAGACAGGTATCAAATGGCTAACCTTAACAAATGTCTAATACAGCGTGTTTCCTAACCGAATCTAACATCATACTTATGACTTTTCTGCATATCCTAGTTTTGGGCCTACGGCAAGGTCGCTAACCGGTGTCAAATCCTTATTAACCAGCTACGCCCTCACGTATGAGTGCGCATGCGCAGAGGGCCTGTTTACCGAGAGGGTACTTCCCCCCCTCCCGGTTACCCCCGTACGCTCCATGAACTCCATTAACCAAAAGGGGGGCCCTTGCACTCTGCGCCGTTTAATGACATCATAGTGCACGTGCGGGGTGGCTAACCAGCCCAAAGAAAGCGTGACTCCCCCCTCCCCCGCACCCATCCAACCAAGCGGATATACCGCCCCTGGAGTTCTAGGAGAGACCACTTGCCCCTCCCCCTGGGCGACCCCATTCAAGAATGGTGACGCCCCCTAAGGACCTTAAATTGACTGCTCACCGATCATGACCTTACCGCCTGACCAAGGACTATCAATAAATATGACAATTATGTTACCTGCAAACGGGAAAAAAGGCCTAAGGAAAAAGAGTTTACACAAAACCTTACTGTGCAACCATGACCATAACTTGATACTACAGCCTGTAAACGGGAAAAACAAAAAGGCCTAAGGAAAAACTCACACCAACACACAGTTACAGTGAAAACGAACCTAAAGTGATACAATCAACACACAAACACAAGAGTCTGCTTCAGGGGCTGGTGGGTGGGTAAGATTATTCTGCGCCTTGAAGAGGCGCGGGTCAAGCCTGGGGAGCGCGGGAACAAGAGGGCGCCTCCCGCGCTCCCCCGGCCTTTTAACCCCTCTGGGGCAGACCAGTTACAACTGGTCCGCCCCCTCTGGCTCCCCCCTTTGACCCGGAAGCAATTAGATTGCTTCCGGGTCAATGCAGGAGCCAGCACCAATCGGCGGTGGGGCGCGCCCGCCGCGTCATCAGACGCGGCGGAGGGGCACGCCCCACCACCGAGAGTGCAGGGGGAAGGAGGGGGCCGGCGCCCCGCCATACGTGCGGGGGGCTGAGCGGCCCCCCTTTCCTTATGGTCAGGGACTACCGACTATCCCCCTCCCTGTCTTGCGCACTACCACAGTTAAACAATTAAAGCAATTGGACATGAGAGGAGTTTTCTTTGGAAGGCGGGGGGTCTCGCGACCCCCCGGCCGTATTTATTAAAACATGAAAACAAATTAAAATTTGAAATAAACAATATTTACACAAGCATTTTATGCAGAAAAAATTGACATTAGATTACAATCAATGTAGACAGGTATCAAATGGCTAACCTTAACAAATGTCTAATACAGCGTGTTTCCTAACCGAATCTAACATCATACTTATGACTTTTCTGCATATCCTAGTTTTGGGCCTACGGCAAGGTCGCTAACCGGTGTCAAATCCTTATTAACCAGCTACGCCCTCACGTATGAGTGCGCATGCGCAGAGGGCCCGTTTACCGAGAGGGTACTTCCCCCCCCCCCGGTTACCCCCGTACGCTCCATGAACTCCATTAACCAAAAAGGGGGCCCTTGCACTCTGCGCCGTTTAATGACGTCATAGTGCACGTGTGGGGTGGCTAACCAGCCCAAAGAAAGCGTGACTCCCCCCTCCCCCGCACCCATCCAACCAAGCGGATGTACCGCCCCTGGAGTTCTAGGAGAGACCACTTGCCCCTCCCCCTGGGCGACCCCATTCAAGAATGGTGACGCCCCCTAAGGACCTTAAATTGACTGCTCACCGATCATGACCTTACCGCCACATGCCAGCATAGTTGACCGACTATCTGGCCCCCCCAATCCTCCTCTTCCGAAAGGTCATGCCTACTTAGAACCCTCCCAGCCATGCCAAAATGTTCTCCAGAAAAAGTTTGTTACCTGCCCCAGTCAGGTGGACCCCGTCTTGCAAGAAGAACTGTTCCCCCCAGATACACCCATGTGGTATATTCTGTAGTTGAGGTGACCGAAATAATTTCTCTATCTTGTTGTTGGTCCTCTTTACCGAGTGATTCAACGCCCTGACAGAGTCCCCCCCCCTCCATTTGAGCCTAGGAATCATCTGAGACCACACTATGGTGCAGCCTTGGCATGTTTTAGCTAGCCAGTTTACTTCCGAAATTATCTCTTCCATCAGGACCCTCCTGCCCAATTTCACCAGATCGTTGCCACCCAGATGTAAGATAACTACTGCGGGCGGCGGGGTGTGTCTATTGAGCATCCGTCTATTGAGTTCCGTCCATCATTTCCTTTTGTATCGCTTTGTTCGCCCTAAGTTGGCGGGGGTATGCCCAGACGTGGGTCCCTTGCTCACTTTGCCACTGGATTCAAGCAAGCCTGGCTGATGACGGCTGGAATGCCAGAAACCGGTCCTAGGATGCTTGTTTCCGGTCCAGGGAAGACATGGCTTGGCAGTTCGGGCTGGACTGTTCCCATGAGGCACAGGGTCAGACTGATTTGCATATGGCCATGTCTGAACTGGGGTGGTGGAGTGAGCTAAAGAATGATGATGGATTAAACCCAGATCAGTTGACTGGGGGTGAGTGTTTGATTGGCTCAAACGTTCCGTCCATCATTTCCTTTTGTATCGCTTTGTTCGCCCTTAGTTGGTGGGGGTATGCCCAGACGTGGGTCCCTTGCTCACTTTGCCACTGGATTCAAGCAAGCCTGGCTGATGACGGCTGGAATGCCAGAAACCGGTCCTAGGATGCTTGTTTCCGGTCCAGGGAAGACATGGCTTGGCAGATCGGGCTGGACTGTTCCCATGAGGCACAGGGTCAGACTGATTTGCATATGGCCATGTCTGAACTGGGGTGGTGGAGTGAGCTAAAGAATGATGATGGATTAAACCCAGATCAGTTGACTGGGGGTGAGTGTTTGATTGGCTCAAACGTTCCGTCCATCATTTCCTTTTGTATCGCTTTGTTCGCCCTAGTTAGCGGGGGTATGCCCAGACGTGGGTCCCTTGCTCACTTTGCCACTGGATTCAAGCAAGCCTGGCTGATGACGGCTGGAATGCCAGAAACCGGTCCTAGGATGCTTGTTTCCGGTCCAGGGAAGACATGGCTTGGCAGTTCGGGCTGGACTGTTCCCATGAGGCACAGGGTCAGACTGATTTGCTTATGGCCATGTCTGAACTGGGGTGGTGGAGTGAGCTAAAGAATGATGATGGATTAAACCCAGATCAGTTGACTGGGGGTGAGTGTTTGATTGGCTCAAACGTTCCGTCCATCATTTCCTTTTGTATCACTTTGTTCGCCCTAAGTTGGCGGGGGTATGCCCAGACGTGGGTCCCTTGCTCACTTTGCCACTGGATTCAAGCAAGCCTGGCTGATGACGGCTGGAATGCCAGAAACCGGTCCTAGGATGCTTGTTTCCGGTCCAGGGAAGACATGGCTTGGCAGTTCGGGCTGGACTGTTCCCATGAGGCACAGGGTCAGACTGATTTGCAAATGGCCATGTCTGAACTGGGGTGGTGGAGTGAGCTAAAGAATGATGATGGATTAAACCCAGATCAGTTGACTGGGGGTGAGTGTTTGATTGGCTCAAACGTTCCGTCCATCATTTCCTTTAGTATCGCTTTGTTCGCCCTCAGTTGGCGGGGGTATGCCCAGACGTGGGTCCCTTGCTCACTTTGCCACTGGATTCAAGCAAGCCTGGCTGATGACGGCTGGAATGCCAGAAACCGGTCCTAGGATGCTTGTTTCCGGTCCAGGGAAGACATGGCTTGGCAGTTCGGGCTGGACTGTTCCCATGAGGCACAGGGTCAGACTGATTTGCATATGGCCATGTCTGAACTGGGGTGGTGGAGTGAGCTAAAGAATGATGATGGATTAAACCCAGATCAGTTGACTGGGGGTGAGTGTTTGATTGGCTCAAACGTTCCGTCCATCATTTCCTTTTGTATCGCTTTGTTCGCCCTAAGTTGGCGGGGGTATGCCCAGACGTGGGTCCCTTGCTCACTTTGCCACTGGATTCAAGCAAGCCTGGCTGATGACGGCTGGAATGCCAGAAACCGGTCCTAGGATGCTTGTTTCCGGTCCAGGGAAGACATGGCTTGGCAGTTCGGGCTGGACTGTTCCCATGAGGCACAGGGTCAGACTGATTTGCATATGGCCATGTCTGAACTGGGGTGGTGGAGTGAGCTAAAGAATGATGATGGATTAAACCCAGATCAGTTGACTGGGGGTGAGTGTTTGATTGGCTCAAACGTTCCGTCCATCATTTCCTTTTGTATCGCTTTGTTCGCCCTAAGTTGGCGGGGGTATGCCCAGACGTGGGTCCCTTGCTCACTTTGCCACTGGATTCAAGCAAGCCTGGCTGATGACGGCTGGAATGCCAGAAACCGGTCCTAGGATGCTTGTTTCCGGTCCAGGGAAGACATGGCTTGGCAGTTCGGGCTGGACTGTTCCCATGAGGCACAGGGTCAGACTGATTTGCATATGGCCATGTCTGAACTGGGGTGGTGGAGTGAGCTAAAGAATGATGATGGATTAAACCCAGATCAGTTGACTGGGGGTGAGTGTTTGATTGGCTCAAACGTTCCGTCCATCATTTCCTTTTGTATCGTATTGAGCAACTCTGTAAAGAACCCCCTAAACTGACTGAGGCATAGGCCCCCCCTACCATGAAAGGAAACTTTGAAACCTCCTTGTTCCGCCCTCTATCTATAGCTACCTGAAAAGAAAACAGATTTAATGCGCTTCACAAATGAGTGACCAACCACCCATACCACTTGTGTCTCCTTCCTCTGTTCCTGTGTCCGCCGTGCTGAAGATACTTGCTGTTGGTGACCCGGCAACAGTTTCCGCCCTGCGTGACAGGCTCGAGAAACTGAAATAGAAGCAAACAACAAGACAGGCGTCAGCGTAACTTACTTGTCACCTCACAACATGTGCATCCGCACATAACGTTTGTAACAGTTGGAAGACCATCTCCCAATCCTTTTCACACTGTTCGCATGCAACCCTCTAGCAGTCGCCTCAGTGGCCGCACCTATCCTGAAGGAATGCGTCCCAAAATCCTTTGGATTGAAACCAGCCCTGTCCATTGTCATTGCCAATACTCGTTGGAATTGGAACCTGGTCAGTGGGGTACCGTCTGCATGCATTAACAATGCTCCCTCCTTTGCGCCTGCTCGCTGTTTGATAAAGGCTTCTACGTGGAACACTGGGCAGCAAGGATTAGTCCGTGCCCGATGGAGTACCAGCCCATCCCCCGGGCCTCCTGGTCAGTTTTTGATTTACGTATGGTAATCAACAGCATATCGCCCAATATTTTTGTGTGTTCCAGCCGAAGACCCCCTAGCATGTCCTGCTTGCTGCTAGCCACCAGTTCACCTACCCGGAATGCCCCATAAAAGGCCAAAGTAAAGGCGGCTCTGAACAAGAGTACTTCCCCATACGAACTGCAGGTGTCAGACAAGGCATTCAATAATGATGCCAGCCGTTCTAAACCTATCGGTTGCCTGGAATCTGCGGCGGTTGCTTGCAGGCGCCGCCATCCCTTTAGTGCCTTCCGCACGATGAAACTATTCGTGGGATCTCTGGCCCCCTTGAGTTGTGCAATGAAAGAAACGGCCGCCCTGTGTCTGCTAGCTGTCGCTGCTGAGCGCCCCTCCTTATGTAATGCATCTAGGTACTTAGTGAAATTCTCCTCATGCTCCCATTTCTCTGCCCAGTCCCGTCCCAAAAAGGAGCAATAAGACAAAAACGCCCCTTCGTAAGCTGCTCTGATCCTGGGCGCTAGGCTAGCTGCCACGAGGTTCTGTAGCTGGGGGCACCAATTTGCCAGAGTGTTGCTGGGAAGTGTGCAGGCGTCGCCTCTGCGGATGGTAGGTGTTCCCTGAATACCTGCATCTTAAAGCGAGAGAGTGCATCAGCTGCGTTATTCAACACCCCTGGGACATGTTTGGCCCTAAACTGTACATTGAGTTTCATGCAAACCAACACAATTTCCTTCAGTAGGCGGAGTATAAACTTACAACGTGCCACCTGCTGGTTGATACATTCGACTACCGTCATGTTATCTGACCAGAAGATTACAGATTGATTACACAACTGATCAGGCCAAACTGTTAATGCAACCCAGATTGGAAATAGCTCCAAGAAACCGATATTAGCTGTCAGGCCGCTCTCATCCCACCAAACCGGCCACCGTTGGGCCACCCACTTGTTTCCAAGTATGGCGCCAAACCCCACACTGCCCGCAGCATCCGTCCATAGACCTAACTCTGCAGACGTAGTAGGGGGACCGCACCACACCACTCTGCCGTTGAAGTCCTCCTGAAATGCGATCCAAATACGCATGTCCTGGCGGACCTCGGCCAGCAATCTAGTGCGATGGTGTTTCTCTCGCAGGCCCGTCATGGCCTGCGGGATTGAGCGGGAGAAGGGGCGTGCCATGGTTATGACTCTTAGTGCGAAATTCAGCTGGCCCACAAACTGCTGTAGCTGCTGGAGCGTCACTCTTTCTTTAACCAAACATTGCTGGAGAGCTGCTCTGAATTTCGTGATTTTGTCTTTGGGTAACCTGAAACAACCCTCCACTGAGTCCAATTCTATGCCTAAAAATTCCAATGTGGTTGCCGGACCCACCGTCTTTCCGGGTGCCAACGGGACCCCAAAAGCCCGCATGAGCACACAAAATTCCTGCAATGCCCACGCACACTCCTGTGAGCCCGCCGACCCCAGAAAGAGAAAGTCATCCAGGTAATGCATGACATGGTGGTGTCCTGACGTTTGCCTAAAAGCCCATTCCAGAAAGGAACTACATTTCTCAAAGTAGGCACATGAAACAGAACAACCCATGGGCATACACATATCCATATAGAATTTGTTTTGAAAAGAGAAGCCTAGCAGATGCTGATCTAGGGGATGCACTGGCAGTAGCCGAAAAGCCGATTCAATGTCTGACTTGGCCATCAAGGCTCCCGGTCCGAGAGTCCTCAACATATCCACTGCCTGGTCAAAAGACGCATACTTAACACTACAAATGTCTTCATTTATAGCGTCGTTTAATGATGCGCCCCTAGGTGCTGACAGGTTATGAATGAGCCTGTACTCGCCCTCCTCCTTCTTTGGGACCACGCCGAGGGGCGAGCAAACAAAATTCGGTACAGGGATGTCATTAAAAGGACCCGCTATCCTACCCAGGCGCAGCTCTTTAGCTATTTTTGCCGCCACCACATCTGGGTTGTGCTTAACTGAGAGTTGATTCCTACATTCTGGTGTTCCGGTATATCCCACCGCTGGGATCCTAAAGCCCTGCAAAAAACCTTCCTGCAACATCCCCGCAGAGGCATGGTCTGGGTACCTGTTCAGCCAAGGAGTCATAGCCAGAACGTCAATGGGTGAATGAGCTACCAACCGGCCTCCCCCCCTAAACCTGTTTCTTTCTTCCCCTGTTTCCCGAGGCGTTACCTTTATTGCGGCAGGCTGTTTCTGGGTGGGAAGGATGGTTACAAATGGAACATGCGTGCCTGAACTTACAAGTGCCTTGTGTCCTGGTGCATGTACGCATGTTAAAATCCAAGCACACCCCTTTCCGCCCACCACTGCTCCCTGACTTAGTGACTGTGCCACCCCCCTGAGGTGGCCGAAAGGGCTGCTGATGATTGGAGGGGTAGCTTTTGCTCCAACTTGGCCCCGCACTCCCTGGTTGCCCGGCCGTAAACTGGCCATACCATGAAATCGAATCCACCCTATCCCATGATAATGCGTGGTCAAACTCCTTAGCCTTCCTGAAAGTAGTGTCGTACTCCTTCCACCCATCCCCTCCATATTTCTCACTGAAAGTTGTGATCCTACTCTGGTAACATGCCATCTCTGCCTGCAAATTAGGGAAACGCTCGGCTGTAATTGCCATAAACACAGAAAAGGCTCTAATCCAGTTGATCAATGTCTCCTCCACCCTGAATCTTGCCATTTCACCCCGCCATTCGCTAGGCAACATCCAGTCTTTCTGTTTCCTAGCATACTCCATTTCCCTGTTATCAACTAGCAAAGAAAACATATTGACATATTTTTCCGCCCAGATCAAATCCTTCACTTCTTGTGTCACATGCTGAGCCAGATTTTCCCTCCTGGAGGGTATTGTACCTTCCCCCAGCACTGGTAATGCCACCTCCTTACCACTT